>JAAAKQ030478086.1:17467-43604 GCA_010016005.3 Zanna intricata
GTATGGATTCATTCCATTCTCACTAGAAAACAATACCAAAATTTTAGGAGTAATAACTTTGGAACTCTCCCAAAAAAATTAAAAATTTACAAAAGTGTGTAAAGCAGTTCCTGGGTAGAAAAATATGTGATGTTTGTAGACAAAAGGTTAACAAACATGACACACTATTGCATGATGAAAGTGAAACTGAAGAAATAGTTTGCGATAGTAACCATATAAGCAACCTAGAACTATTTATTTCTAAACAATAGATACTGGAAAAACTAAATTCATCCATGCAAAATTTAGAGGAATCTCCATTAAAAATTCATGGAATAGCACCACATGGCAAATCAAGCTGTACAGAGAAAAATTGAATCTGTTACTACTACCTTAAAATCAAAAGTTTTAGAAAAGGAATTTACTTTAGCAGATGAATCTCCACTTGCACAACAAAAAAGAAATTGTACAAAAAGTAAAGGATACGGACAGACTAATAAACTTAATGAAAGAAAAGATTAATCTTCAAAATTCACAAAGAGAAATACAAATTTTAATCCTAGTTATGCTTCATGGAGCAAAAAAAAAATAGGCTAAGAATTCAATGCGAGTGAATATATTGCATGTAAGGCAAATGATCTTCTTAAAGATAAGGGTATAATTACACTGCCTGAACCAAGAAAAGGACATCCACTCAATGAAAATGTGATTAAGCTTGTAATAATGAAAATAATGATTAAGCTTTTACCAAAATGGTGAATACTCTCCAAGTGTCATGGCCAGGTGCTAAAGATAAAATAAGCATTTCAAAAAACGAATGGATGCAAAAAGTGATGTTGTTAGGATATTTAAATGAGCTGTACGTCGCTTGCAATTTTTGAACACCCAGATCTTAAAATTGCCAGGCAATCCACCCTTCTTGTCCAACCCATCACTGAGGAAATGTTTGTTAAGAAAATTCTGCATGCTTTTCAAAATTGAGGAGGAGCTCCGTCTTAACTGGAAAATGGAATTCTCTGGTATTTGGGGTGCTGCATACCCTTCTAACACATCCAGGAAGATGTTTCCCATTATCGTTTTTTCAGCAAAAAAAAAAAAATGCGATAACTCTCGTTCAATAGCATACCACACATTCAGAACGTCAATTACTCATCCAAAAACATGAAACAATGCTTCATTACTAAAAATGAACTTGTTTAAAAAAAAATCATCATCCTACTCTAACCTATACAGAATGTGTACAAAAAAAATCAAATTGTTTTGCTTTGTAATGTGAATAAAGTTGTAACATCTGAATTTTGTTTGCAATGAAATGTAACTATCTTCTTAATACATTTTGAACAGTTGTTTTAAGAACGCCCAGCTGTCTAGAACACTTTTACATGGATCTCTTTAGACTACACAAGAAACTTGTTCACACCCCTTCAATCGTTTTCAGACTTGTCCTGGACTTGTCTGCTTTAGTAGGATGCCTGCTTCTTTGAATTGTCTGTCCCATCACCAAATATTATTTCCATGCAGGAGGTGTTTAATACACATACAATAGTATTCATCCCTAACACACGTAAAATGCTCAAACATTGTAGGCCATAACAGGCACTGAACATTCCTCTGCTACGCAAACATGATGTAAAACACAAGCAGTAACACATTACTGCTTACAGCACATTACCCCTTGATTGTGCAAAGCAAGGTTGTGTTTACTGAAAACACAACCCACATGCACTAGCTTTTGCACACATAGACTTGGAGTGTTTCTCTTTCATTTAACATACAGTTCATATCTCTACAATGCTTTGTTCCAAAGCTATAATAGACTAAACCCCATTGTTATTTTATAGACACATTATATTAGTATTATTAACAAACAAACAAATGTGCACGCGTACACACATGCATGAGTGCGCCACACACACACACACATATATAAATTCAGAAAAGCCAAAAAATATATTTTATATATTTATCTGAAGGGTATTTGCAAGTGTAAAACAACTCAATTTGTTTTGTGTAGTTGGAAATCAGAAAAATTTGCAAAAATAAGTTAAAAATATGTTTATCTTTCTATTACTTCCTCCCCCTTGCAAGGTGAAATTTCAGAAAATCTAGAAACTGGTTTTTAAATAAAACAAGATTACATATATTAAACAGAATAAAGTTAATATCTAAATTAATATTGAGAAATTATAAACACTGACAAAGGTAATTAAGATGAGAAGTTTGTTCATGTGAATAGATAACCAATTCAAAATTTTCTAAGAAGTTCTTGAAATAGATATTTTTTCCAAAGAAGAATAACAATGAAATAGAAGGTGCAATGAAAGGAAAAACCTAAAAAGGATTGATTGTGGAGATATGTAGAAGTGAAAGCTGAATGAGAATGGATGAAGTGAACAACCAACTAAGCAAAAGTAAGAAATAAGGATTAATTGAAAAAATTAAATGGAAGTATAAAAACATAATTATTGAAGAAATCACTGAAATTGAAAACAAAAAAGATAATTAAAACACATGTGTGTAATAAAATATTTAAAATTTTATCAACAATGAAAATGTCATGCATATAGTTATTTTCTGGAATAAAATAAAATATCAAACAGACAATAAATACTGATAAAAACTAGTTTTTCAACTAGGGTTTTTGAACATATGCTGCAAAGTTTCATGACTATGAATGTTGACTAATTACAAAAAATTACATTGTCTAAAAATGTAACACTGTCTCCAATTTGTATTCATTGTCTACTAACTGTATTAAAAGACTGTAAATTTTTATGGAATATTATTTCTTCTACCACACATTCGTGAATGAAACCTGGAATGACGAGGTACTAAAACACTGAATGCAAGGAAGTAAACATACGTCATAAGGAAGAATTCCAGACAATGGATAAAATGTTAATTTAAAAGAAATATAAACTAAATACTGCAAAGCAAGATTCAGTGGTTAACTGTAACTAAAAAACAAAAAGTAAAAGTGCTTAAAATCTGCAAACAAACGGCTAGTAAGCTGATTAATATATTAAAAGTAGTTTGTTAAAAAAAATTAATACCATTTTTTAAGTTAACACTAAAATGGCAAAAGTTTTACATAATTAAAACTTCTAAATGGCAGAAGGCTCCTGGGATAGACAGGATACCTGCAAAATTACTGTGCAGTGCAGCTGAGAAAACAATAGATATATAAACTGGTAATATTTACAAAAAAGGGGAAAATCAATCTACATCAAAAAGGTAATGTCATGACATCAAAGAAAGTAGGAGCAGATAAATGTGAAGAATACAGAACAGTTAGCTAACTAATCATGCATAAAAATTTTTAACTAAAATTCTGTACAGAAGAATTGAGAGAGTGTAAGAAATATTAGAAGACCAATTTCGTTTTAGGAAAAGTATAGGGACAAGAGAAGCAATTTTAGAGGTCAGATTAAAGAAAAATATATGGCATTTATAGACTTAGAAATGGCATTTGATAACATACACTGGAATACAATGTTCAGCATTTTTTTAAATTTAGGGTTCAAGTATAGAGACAGAAAAACAACTGCTAACATTATAGGAACCGAACTACAATAGGAGCGATATAAAATGGTGAAAATGGTGAAGCACAGGTAAAATGAGCTTTCAGTCAGAAATAAAAAGAAAGAAAGATAATTCAGTCAAAAATTAACTTAAACACCAGGTAAACATTTTTGAAAGTATATGTTTGGAGTGTAGCTTTATACAAAAGTGAAACCTGGATGATTGGAGTACCTGAAAAGAAAGATTAGAAGTTTATGAAATGTGGTGCTGTAGGAGAATGTTAAAAATCAGATGGGAGGATAAAGTGACAAATGAAGAGGTGTTGCGGTAGATTGATGAAGAAAGAAGTAATTAGAAAAATATGGCAAAAATAAGAGACAGATTTATAGACCACATCTCTTAAATATATATATTTAAATATTTTATTTTATATATAATTTATATTTATTTAAATATATATATTCCAAATATATATATTTGGAATACTTATAAATTGTTAGAGATGTAGGATGTAGGGAGTATACCAAAATGAAACAAGTGACACTAAATAGGTAATCTTTGAGGCTGCATCAAAGCAGTCAAATGACCGAAGACAAAAAAAAATATTAAAAACAAATATTTTTTGTTTCTTCAACTGAATTAATGCGCTTCATACACAATACTTCAAATTTTTATATAAATTCAAAGTTATTGTGTTTCTATAATTAAATTCATTTAAAAGTGTGACATTCCTGCAGTTTGTTTGAAAAATAATAATAGTTTAGTTACAGTGTACAAGTGCAGAAGTTCAAGTACATTAATTTTACACAACCATATATCAACAAGTACATCATATAAAGGGTGAATTTAAAAAAAGGATTTTTATAAATTTAAAAGCATACAAAAGTTTATTTTGATATCTAACAGATTCAGTTGACGTCTCATTTCATAGCAAAACATCAAGTTTTGACTCAGGTAATTCATTAGTACTAAATTCGGTCACCAGTGTTATAAAAATGGATACTTTTACTGAAGAAGAATGTGCTTGCTGTGTTTTGGTTTCAGGATTTGCAGTTTTGTAGGGAAATGATAGGTAGAACAGCAGACAATGACACACTTTTAGATAATAAAATCTGAAAGTTATTTCAATAAATTTTTATATGCTATTAAATTTCTGAATTCCTTTTTAAATCATCTGGTATAGTATGTCTAGTGTATGCATATTATTCTACAGTAGGCTATGTTTATACATTCAGATTTTTGTTTTCATTTAAGTATAGTCAATTAATAATATTATAAAAATGTTACAACTAATAATCAGAATATTCACAATACAAGAAAAAATAAACATTATGAAGTTCAAACAGTACGTATAGTTATAAGCTCATACTATGTATTTCATAAATTAACTTACAATAAAACAGGAACCATAACTTGGTAACACAAATTAAGAAAAGGTTATATTTTCAGAAGAAATACAAAATATACAACTATGAAATTGTACTTTTAATTGACTGTGTACCACTGAAGTATATTCTTAACTTTGTTTAAATACATTGTTTTAAAAATATGTAGTATTATGTGTACATACCTACGGTACAACAGCCTACAATCTTTTAACTGTATAAATGTAACAAAGACAGATGAAACCTTGCAAGTAAATACATCATTTAACAATGTTATTATGTGATAAGAGGACATGTCCAAACAATTTGCAAGGTTAAAAAATATACAGTTTTTCAATAAAATCTTTCCCTAACTGTACATAAGTCTGAAAATTAGGTAATTTAATTGACATTGTAAAAATGTTAAATAATTTGAAAACAGGAATGTAAAACTCAGATACTCAATTAACTGTATAGTTGACTAGATATTTAGTTAAATTAATTTATTAGCAGAAATAGTATACAGCAGGAAGTATACGCCTACGAGATATTTTATAATGTGGTGGTTGTAAACATAAAATTTTTGTTCAATAAATTGAACAGATTTCTCACATTACATGAATTATTTAATATAATGTTTTTCAGAATAAGATTACTGTTAACTATTACAACCATATTCACAAATATAAACAATGAAAAATTCATCCAAAGTAAAATACCTAGTTCATAAATAACCGGTAAAATCTCATTTCACTCAAAAATCTTTAAAACCATAAAATTTTTACCTTATTAGCATTAACAATACGTTTTTATTGAAAAATTTGACAAAATACAATTCTTCACTCCAAACAGTTCTTATAATGTTTAAAATTTTTTTATTTATTTACATCATAATTTACAATTTTTAAGTTATAAAAATAATGCAAAAAAAAACACTAGCACTAGATGTTACAAAGACAAATTTATAGTTATTACAACAAACGCATCCAATAAACATAATCATAGGAACAGAAACATTTCCTTACACTATAATATGGTATACATAAAAAGATAGGCATGAAATATTTATCTTAATTAATTGCGGACAATCTAATTGGAAAAAATTCTTAATTGAAATAGTTTGTGTTACTTCAATGTAATGGTAAATTTCATCTATGTGTTAATTAAACTGCGAGTTCCAATTATAAACACTACTCTGCACAAAATAATGAATTTAACCTAAATTAATGATTCCAAAAGTTATACAGATTTCTTTTAACAAAGAATATTAACTTACTACAAAGTTCCTACATTTATTTTGCATAAAAGAGTTAAATCTCTTTCAACGTAACAGAAAATAAACTGCCTGCTAATCAAATAAGATAGTATAATGTAAACAAACGTAATATCAAACCATAAAAATAGCTTCTACACGATTAAACTTTTTCACAAATAAACGATAAAGATTACATTAACTTACTCTTTATAACAAGGATATAACGTGAATTAACTGAAACTAATTTAACTGAAAATACGGATAAATTCTGAATACTACTACAGAAATATAGACATATCCTGGGCCAGGCCCCAACTTTTACGTATTGATTGCGGTATAAATTACATTACAAAATAAAACTTGCACAACATGTAAAACAATATAAATACATACCGTTCAGATGCCATATTTTCTGGAAGTTCAAAAAATAAATACTCTAATAATTCAACTTCTTATTGCAAAAATATTAATATTGGAACTTTTACCATAAAACACATAGTCCGTAACGGCAGACATATCTACAGAACACCACCGAACCAAACTGTTTCGCAACGTCTAAATTAAAATTAAAATAACAAGGAACATATTTCTTTATTTACATCATAAAATAAAACAGAATGTAAACGTGTTCTTAAAAGTAAAAGGGTATTCATTTTACAACTAATAAAAATATAGTAATAATTCGTTGACTACCCGAGTAATTATAAGCTGCCCTTGGAATACGAAGATATAAATATAGAAAAACTTTGTGAAAAAAAAAATTGTATTTAAAAACTATAAGGAATTTACAAATATTGTAAATAAAAAAAACATTTATTTATCATTACACAAAAGAAATAGACGCCTTTATAAAAAAAAATATTTATATATAAATGTTACTTTATAGCATTTTTAAATACCTCACCGGCAGATTGAAATAAAAAATTTACATTTAATAAAAAATATTTACAAAAAAAAAAAAAAAAATATATATATATATATATATATATATATATATGCATTGTTTAAAAGATATATAGTATGATATTTTTGGAAATGTTACATTAAAATACCAAAAGTCACAAACGCATGTCCCAATTATGAACTGCATTGTGGTGTCGCCACATCGTTAAATCAGTTAGAATTTGTTTTTTTGACTGTGTCTACATTCATTAGTTTAACAAATTTCATATTGTGTTGTTAAGCGCGTATTACTGTTTTTGTATGTCAAGAGATTCGGTAATATTTGTTATTTTCTGGATTAGCCTTCAATGATTTCTTTGTTTAGATAGCATTGGGTAATTTAATATTTTATTATAGGTGTTTTTTGTTTAACCTCCGGAACCACCGTTAAGGTATATCATCAGAGGATTAGATGAATGAATTGTAGCTTGTGTGAAAAATGCCATGCCTGACCGGGATTCGAACCCGGGACCTCCGGACTCTCATGTCACGGAGGCCGGCTATTATTGACGTTTACTCACCATCAAACTAACTGGTTCTTAGAAAAATACTTTTTTTAAAAGCTATTAGTGAAAATATATTTAAATGCATTGGTAATTATTAAACATTTTCATTAAATTACCAACCCATTTTTTTTTGTCTTGTCATTTGACCAGTTTGATGCAGCTCTCCAAGATTACCTATCATACCAGTCATTTCATTTGTGTACCTCATACATCTTATATCCTTAACAATTTGTTTTACATATTCCAAATGTTGCCTGCCTGCATTTTTCCCCATCTAGCTGCCCCTCCAATATCAAAGCAGCTATTCCAGGATGCCTTAATATGTGGCCCATAAGTCTGACTCTTCTTTTAATTATATTTTTCCAAATGCTTCTTTCCTCACCAATTTGTCGCAACATCTCTTCATTTGTCACTTTATCCACCCATCTATTTTTAACATTCCCCTATAGTACCGCGTTTTAAAAGCTTCTTATCTGTTCTTCTGAGGTAATAACTTTGATCACCCAAATTTTCACTTCCATCTACACATCATCCACTTCACATCTATGAAGATACACTCCAAACATATACTTTTAAAAATGTTTTCCTGACTTTAAATTCATTTTTGATGTAAGCAAATTATATTTCTGACTGAAAGCTCACTTCGCTTGTGCTATTCAACATTTTATGTCACTTCTGCTTCGTCCATCTTTAGTAATTTTACATTTAAGAATAACAAATTTCTTTTACCTCTGTAATCTTTTCTTTTTTATATTCAGCGGTCAATCTACATTATTTCTACTACATTTCATTACTTTCGTTTCGTAGTTCTTGCATAGGACTTCATCCATTGCATTCACTGTTTTTTCTAAATCGTTTTTACTCTCAGCTATAATTACTGTATCATCAGCAAATCATAGCATCTTTATCTTTTCACCTTACACTGTTATTCTGGATGTAAATTGTTCAACATCATTAACTGCTAGTTCTATATAAAGATTAAAAAGTAACGGGGTCAGAAACATCCTTGTTGGACTCTCTTCTTTATTATGGCTTCTTTCTTATGTTCTTCTATTGTTACTATTGCAGTGTTTTATAAGCAATTATTCTTATATCTCTCTACTTGAACCCTAAATTTCTTAAAATGCTGAACATTTTATTCCAGTCTATATTATCAAATGCCTTTTCTAAGTTTATAAATGCCAAATATGTTGATTTGTTTTAATTTAATCTTCCCTCTGCTATTAATCTGAGCGCTAAAATTGTTTCCTTTGTCCCTATACTTTTCCTGAAACCAAACTGTTCTTCTTGTAACATTTCTTTCACTCTCCTCTCAGTTTTTCTGTACATAATTCTAGTAAAGATTTTTGATGCACGAGTAGTTAAGCTAATTATTCTGTATTCTTCACATTTATCTGCTCCTGCTTTTTTTGGTATCTTGACAACTCTTTTGAAGTCTGACTGAACTTCCCCTTTTTTGTAAATATTACACACCAATTTGTACACTCTATCTATTGCTTCCTCACCTGTATTGTGTGGTAATTCTGCTGGTATCTCTTCTATCCCAGGAGCCTTTCTGCCATTCAAATCTTTTAATGCTCTATTAAATACATATCTCAATATTGTATTTCCCATTCATCCTCTTTGACTTCCTCTATAACTCCAATTTCTAATTCATTTCCTCTGCATAACTCTTTAATATATTCCACCCATCTATCAACCTTTTCTTTCATATTATAAATCAGTGTAGCATCTTTAATACATTATTAGATTACATCTTTATTACATCCTTAGTACATCTTTTAACACATTATTAGATTTTTATTTAAGTACCATAAAATTCTCCTTAACTTTCCTGCGTACTCCATCTATTTTACAAATGATCATTTATCTCTCCACTTCTGAACATTTTTCTTTAATCCATTCTTCTTTCACTTATTTGTACTAACTGTTTACAGTGTTTCTTAACAGTAATAGTTCCTTTTCCCTTCTTCATTACTAGCACTCTCATACTTTCTACGTTCATCCATCAGCTGCAACATGTTCTCTGATATCCATCAACCCACTTAAAACATCCTAAAATTTTATTCTAAGCTTAAGAATTTCTAAGTAATAAAACTGAGAAATAAATATTGAGTAATGATTAAGGGACTAATAATGTTGAATATTAATGCTAGGGATTTCACAAATTTCAAAGCAAAACAATCTAGTTTTATTTTTTTCAGATGAGATAAATTTGATTGTTTTTTTAAGAAGTTGATCATCTAACAAATGAGAGGTATAGCATTTTCATGAAACATAAATAAATAAATAAAAGGTTCTAACCTAGACTAGCAAGTGAAAGTTAGTGAACAAAGAGAGTGTAGGTTAAGTTTGGTTAGATTTATAATTTTGCTGTAAATATCTCCAAATACCCATTTTACCCGCTGGGTAATTACTCGCTCCATTACTCCAAATACCCATATTTTTATGCAGATCAGTAAAGGAAAGTGGTCTTTGCTGTTTTTCCCCCCACAGTGGTTTTTTCTATGTTACATATTATGTATTAATATCTCATTTTTAAAGGTCAAGTAATACAATACTAAAGCTCTACAAGCACAAATTATTGGGTACTTTTCAGAATTCAACAACCCTTTTTTTTTTAATTTTTTCTTCCAAATCAGTGGGTATTTGGAGATATTTACAGTGAAATTATAAATCTAACTAAACTTAAACTACACTCTCTTTCCTCACTAACTTTCACTTACTGCTAGTCAAGGTTAGAACCTTCATTCAATGCCTTTCTCCTTTCAAACAATTTCAAAGTTTCAACCAAATGAAATTATGACATCTTCACAGTGCAATAATTAGAGAGACTGATTACTGGCAGACCAATATCTAATATTATTGTACAATGTGGTACTAAGTAACTAGACAAGTTTAAACACGTTGAAGAATTTTAACATATGAAGAGTTTTAAACTAATTCAACATGTTTAAATATAAGCTAACAGTATAATTATTTCATAACCTAACCTAACCTAAACAGCAATTACTAATACATAAAGTAAAAATAATCATTGTGAGAGAAAAACAGAAACAGTTAATATTCAATGATAAACTTGGCATTTTAAGGCCCCTTAAAGATAAATTTGATATTAATGATCACTTACACTGGCATGAATGTCTACCTTAAAAAACAAAACAGTTTGATGCATATTTAAAGTTAGATTGTTACATCCATCCAGTGAATAATATTTTAAACTGCTAATGTAGAATTTTCAAATTTTAATTAACTACAGTCAGATGCAGTTGTCTTCTGCAAATGAATTGTTGAAGATTTTGAGGTAGCTCATTAATAAAAATAATAGCAAGGGACTGAGGTTATTAATCTGAGGCACTCTACATTCTACACCTTCAAATAAGAGTATGTATTTTTATCAAAAGATGAATTTCAACTGGTTGTTGTTGAAATATTTTTTTTGTTTTTTTTGTCTTCAGTCATTTGTGTGGTTTGATGCAGCTCTCCAAGATTTCCTATCTAGTGCCATTCGTTTCATTTCGGCATACCTCCTATATCCTACATCTCTAACAATTTGTTTTACATATTCCAACCATTGCCTGCCTGCACAATTTTTCCCATCTACCTGTCCTTCCAATACCAAAGCGACTATTCCAGGATGCCTTAATATGTGGCCTATAAGTTTGTCTTTTCTTTTAACTATATTTTTACAAATGCATCTTTTTCATCGATTTTTTCAAAACCTCTTCATTTGTAACTTTATCCACCCATCTGATTTTTAACATTCTTCTATAAAACCACATATCAAAAGCTTCTAATCTTTTCTTCTCAGGTACTCCGATCGTCCAGGTTTCACTTCCGTATAAAACTACACTCCTAACATATACTTTCAGAAATGTTTTCCTGATGTTCAAATTAATTTTTGATGTAAGCAAATTATATTTCTGTCTGAAAGCTCATTTCGCCTGTGCTATTTGGCATTTTATATCCTGCTTCGTTCATCTTTAGTAATTCTACTTCCCAAATAACAAAATTCTTCTACCTCAGTAACCTTTTCTTTTCCTATTTTTATATTCAGTGGTGCATCTACATTATTTCTACTACATTCCATTACTTTCGTTTTGTTCTTGTTTATTTCATGCGGCAGTTGTTGCGTAGGACTTTATCCATACCATTCTAAGTTTCTCCTAAATCTTTTTTACTTTCTCCTAGAATTACTATATCATCAGCAAATCGTAGCATCTTTATCTTTTCACCTTGCACCGTTACTCCAGTGCTAAATTGTTCTTTAACTTCATTAATTGCTGTTGAAATATATGGTATGCTTAATCAGTTGTAAGCAGCTCCTTTGATATTACAAGTACTAAGTTTTGCATCAGTAAAAAATGAAATAAACATTTTACTGAGATCACAAAAAAAATTGAAAATGGAATCTTTTTGTTATTTACACTATTTAAAATATTTTCTAATTCAAGAATCATTAAAGATCTTAATTATAATGAACTTTTTGCCAAAAAAAAAATTAACCATTTACAAAAAATAAATGGTTTGTTATTTTGTAAATTAAGTGGCTGATCTTTCTTAATAACAAAGGAAGTCTTAGACAGCTGAGAAATACAACATTATTGAAAGATGCATTAATTAAATTTGTAAGAGAATAACAGCATCAATGACTTCTTTGAAAATATTGGCAGGAATTATTTCACCAAACCCATTGAAAGCTTACTAAGTATATTTCTAGTATTCTATTAAATATTACTTCATATGTTTCTGGATATAACTTGAATTACAGATAATTTATTTGATAAAAAAGACAATTTGTTTTTTTAATGAAACACTGTTAAAAGTAAAAATCTTTGTATACAAAATATTTCTGAAATAAGCTTAAATAGATTCTATCATCATTTTGAACAAGTCTTGTTTGACGCTAAAGATATACAGTTAGATATTGCTAGTCTAATGCAGTATTAAGCTACTTTATCAGCACATTTGTTTTCTTATCATGTGCTAACAAAACAAAGAAAAATATATGTTCTTTTATATACGTATGTATTTTACATATACACTCTGGTAATAGTTTCAAAATTGTATTTTGGTTATTGTATTTACTTTGGAAATGCTTTGCAATTTTAGGTAGTAAGATATTTTTATTTTATTAAAAAGTTTTAAATTTTATAGTCATTGAAAGTGGAGCTTAAATTTCAGTTTGGTTGTGTGTGCATTGAACAACTTTGAAATTTTTTGAAACATTAAAAATACTACCAATAATTATTTATGTTCTATAAATCCATCAGCAAACACATTATGGTAAAAATGTTAAAAGGAATTATGTGGTTCAAATCTTGTGTCTGTAGTCAGTCTTAATAAGAATTTATAAATTATTTTTAAAAGGATTTTTTTAAAATATATTACACATTGTACATTATAAGAATTGTTTGCATTTATTATTAATAATGTATTTTTATTTTCCTTTTCTTTAGTGTCATTTTTATGATTATAACTTATTTATACTTTATTTTTCTTTTTAGCACAAAACATTACAAAAATTTCATTTTAATATTAACAAAATTAATTAAAATATCATTATTAACAACGATAAAATTAAATGGGACATATCTTTACAAAAGTAATCAGAAATAAAAAGGAAATAATAAACTTACTTGTAAATAATATATTACTTGTCAAAGTTTAAAAATCTCAGTTATGATGCATACTATTTACTTCCTCGTACACTTTTTCAGGTTGCCCGCTCTATAGAGGTGGGCAACCCGGACATTTGTCGGGGGGGTGCCATTCTGCCTGTAAGCGTGAGAAAAATACTTTTTCACTTCCTTAAATGGTGTGCGACAAAGAACAATGCTGTAAATTATAAAAATCAGACTGCACAAAAATGATTCTTTCTTTTGGTTATCCATAAGTAAATTGTGACAAAATAAGTCACTTAAAATCTAATTCATAAAAAAAATTTAAACTTTTGACACGAAGAATATAAGTTTTTGCTTCTCATCAACATAAATATTGAAATGAATATGCATTTTTCATAACACTGTCATGCAGTCAACTTCCTATGGTTGTAGACTATGTTCTTGTGATCTGCTATAATAAAAAATCAAACATTCTGGTATTGAAAAATTTATGATTGCACCCTGGCTATTCAATTTTACACAAGACAATTTCATTCTGTTCGCTGTAGGGAATGTCTGCATAATGAATATTATTACCATAAGAGAAATTAACCCTACAAAATTGCATTTGTACCTTACATCTATCACAGTCCGAAGTAAGATTGTGGCAGATAATATAATGTAACAGATTATTGTTTAACTTCCTACAAGTAATGCCAGCTCTAGGGGCAGACAACCCAGACATTAGTCTGGGGCGCCATTGGCTGTAGGTATGAGAAAAATATTGATGTGTTAAATATCCAATTAATAGAAAATTTCACATATCGATTTTTTCGTTTACTAAAAATTTACAGTACATAGAGTATTTGTATTGTTTATGTCTAAAAGCTAAAAATATTTGTACTATTATTGAAAAATTAATTCAGAATATACAAAGGACACTGCTTGAACTTGTTTGAACATGCATATGAACAAAGTAACATTAGCAAGTGAGCAGAGCGCTGCTTCGACTTGTGTTTGAACATGCACAGACTTGCTTATTACCTCTAATTATAAAAGAGTGGTTTCATAACACAACAACATTATTTTTACTATTACTTCAGTAGTGATAACAAGTGGAAGTTAATAAAATTTACTTCAGTGCAATTTCTTAATTTTTAAAGGCAAAAATATTTATAATTAAACTTTGTTTAGTTTGATAGATACTAGTTTATTGTAAATCAATTATCGAATCGAAACAATGAAAGCGTTTTTAAATAAAATAAATATTTAATTTATCCAAAAAGGCTGTTATTGAATCAATAAAATACTGTATCAAATTTGAATGTATTCGATAGGTATTTATATTTTTTTTTATGAAAATAATTATTTGAATTGATGATATAAGACAATAAGTTCATTGCTTCGATAAAATGTACTTCATAATAGTATATTTGAATAATAAAATCTCATGATCAAGAATTATAAAATTGTTTTTAATGACTATTTGTGATTAGCTGAAGTATTTGTTATTATGAAATACATATATAGTAAAACTAGACTTTGTTTATGTTCACAGGATATGAGAAATGTTTTGTGTAGTGTTTAAATATTTTTTATTTAGATTGATGGAATATCACTTTGAAATTATGTTAAGTGTGGTTTTAGCTTATTTAGAACAAGGATAAATCTTCATCTTTTTATTTTTTTATATTATTTTATAGTTTATATAGTTTATAGTTATGTGCGTGCCTGTTCCAGAATTTCTGATGGCAAAGAAAACTGTCTGGTTATCAGTACAAAGAGGAAATTGAAAGGCAAACAAGCTGGTGCATTAAAAAATTAAACCCCGAGTTGTACCAAAACAAATTACAACTCTGAGAATCAAACACCAAGTCTGCTTATAAAAGAAAATACAGAATCATCAGAGGATGATGATGAGAAATAGCATTGTGGCCAAGAATGCTACTAAACACTGTAAGAATTTATAATGTATTTAACTGATTGTGAATCTGTTGACATAAATGGGGTAAAATTAGCAGAGGAAATTTAAGCAATATCTGCACGCTGGGAAAAAAAGAAAGCCTAAGAAATGTACTGAGCCTAATTACAAAGTTAAATTTTACACAAACCTTACTATTGCTTTAAGAATATTGCTAACAATACCAATAACTATAGCAAGTGGCAAAAGGAGTATCTCTAAGTTAAAATTAATTAAGAACTTTTTATATTCGACTACTACACAAATTTGTCTTAATGGTTTGGCCATTTTGGTAATTGAGAATAAAATTGCTGATCAAGTAAATTTAAAAGATGTAATAAGAGAACAGAACTGAAAGTATGAAAAAAAGGTTTTTTGTGAAGGTTTTTAGCATAGTTGATATTACCTTGTTTTATTTTCAAAATAATGGCATTTTGATTGTTTCAATGACACACATTTTTAATAGTATTTAAAAATGTAAAAAATTACATTGTTAACAATTTGTGGCTAGGTACAGATATTTTTAAATTAATTTCTACTTTTTAATTACTGTATTCTACTGTACTGCTTAATTATCTATGTTATGTTATATGTTTCTTTCAAATATATGCTTTTATTAAAATTTAAATAAAATGATCTTACTTTTATTAAAAATAAAAAATATGTACCTTTATTTAAAGAATATACATATCTTCTTAAGGGGTTCCCAATTTCTCTTTTTCTCGTAACTGCTAGAGCAGGTGTTGCTACAGGAAATAATGTGTTATAAAATTTGAATTGGAAATTCATTAAATAAAATAAGAACAATTTGTAGATAACATTAATTTATATTTGTTACAAATAATATTATTTAATAAAATAAAAACTACATAACAACTAAATAATAATATATGAACTTAATAATTAAACTATACAAAAAATTTACAACAATTTATTCATATAGTTATCACTTAATACTTTATAAAGAACAAAAAATATTTTCATTACAGATAAAGAGTATTTTATTAGTATTACATTAATTTTTTTTTTTTAAATTTCATATTTTATTTCACTAATGTAACAAGCATCATATTATGTTGATTCTAGACCACATTTCATAAATTTTGACCAAGAGATAAACTTATTTTTTTGTTTGAGCATACTGTTTACTTTTATTTTCAACTTAAAGATACACCAGATATAAAACAAGACCAAAAAACTATTAACATGGTATGTGGTTTTTCTCAGACAGTAATATGACTGAGGAGTTGGATATCCTGTTTGAAACAGTATCAAAAGCTATTAATAGTTGAATTTAGTTTTACTATGTTATTTACTCAATTTTTTTTTTCTATAATAATTTACTGTTATAAAAATTGTAAGTATCATTATTCTGATAAGCTGAATTTACATTACTCAACAAAGTGTCTGTTCTGTTGTAATTGAATAATTGTTGAACTATATAAATATATCATATAATAAAAGAGTAAAATATTGAAAAGGGAGCTGAATCAATAAGATGTAGCTAACGATCAGATTGATTTTGACATTTGATTTAGTGATTACATCAGGTGGATGTTGAAGTGGATTTTAATGTAACGAATGTAGATTTACCTTCTAAAATTTATATATGATTCATCATCTGATTTAGTTATAAATAACTGGTACCATTAATAATAATGAAATTATTTATCCAGCTTATAATACAGAATAAAACTACATGTAAATATCTTTTTGTTTGCTAAAGAATTAAAACAACTAAAAGTTGTAAAATTAACATTTAATGATGAAATTTTATAACTTAAAAGAATTTAATTTGTTCAAATATAATTTCAAACAACTGGAGTAATGTAATTTCTCAATAATTATTTTAAAAGATGTTTTCAAAAGACATCGAATCTCAGCAAGCATGTAGGAAAGGAAACAGAATTCCAAAATTATGAAGAATGATAAGTCACTTCAGAATGACTCAAAGAAATCAAGCAGGCAAAACTGGGTATTCATAACGCAAGTGATACTCAAAGTGCAAGTGATAGTTAAAAAAACATCAGAACAGTGTGAAGTTGAACTGGCACTTCATGCCATTATGAACTGCAATATTGTGCAACAGAGACACCCCAAGCTTGCTTGAGGTGTCTCTGTTGCACAACCTTACAAACTAAGTTGCATGTTTAGGTCTAAACATTTGCACAACATTACAAACTAAGTTGCAGTTGGTGTCTAAGTTGCACCAACTTATAAGTTGGTGCAACTTATAATAACTTATAATAAGTTTATAATAACTTATAATAAGTATAATATGCAACTTATAATAAGTTTATAAACTTATTAGTGATTATTATGTACTTTCAATTTTCCTCAATATATTAGATGTCCTTGAAAGAGTAGATAAATTCCAAGATTGAATAAAAACAATCCTAATATTGTTAAATACAAACTAGGGCATGATAAAAAATTTAATTTATTTAAATGACTATATATTCCTACAAATAATATTAAAATTTAATAGACCTGATTATACCTCATGTGTATAGTCTGTTTCATTACAGAATGTCATAACATGGTAATATGTTTCACACTCAACATGAAGTTAAATTACTTTTTATTTTTGTTTTACATGTTTGTAAAAAAAAAAAAAAAAAAAAAAACAACTTGTACATATTAAATTCAGAGTAACAATGTTCAAAATAATCAGGTTTAAATAAGTAGTAAAACTGAATTATATTGTATTCCTATCGCAGGAACTACTCTGCCTATATATTAGTTAATAAATTTCTATCAAACCTCTAAATAGAAAAAATTATAAAAATTTAAAATCCCATTGGTGCGGATAAAACTAGTGCTTAGAACACATCACAGATTAGTTTAATATAATAATTTTAAAAGATATTATTAAAAGTTGACTTTTCTAAATTTTATCTACTTTAAAACTGTGACAAAGACAAAAAGAAAAAAGGAAAAGAAAAAAAAAACAGGCGGAAGAGATAAGTAAAAGTAATGTTTCTAAATGTTATAACTAAAATGAAAAACGGCATCCAAAATATAAAGACTACAAAAAATAAAATAGTAGTAATACAAAATAATTAAATATTATATTTAAATTAATTAATTAATTAATGATAAAAATATATTAATAATTAATGGTAAAATTATAATTATATTAATTATGAGCAAAATAATATTAATAAAATATTATTTATATATACATACATAACTTATATAAAAAAAGTTTATTTTTTATTAATAACACATAACACTTAATCACACTTGTATTATGATATAAATTTAATATTAATAGTCTTTTAATAAGATATATTTCCTGAATATACATAAAAGGCACTTCTTTTTTAAAATAAAATGCCGACATGGTATTTCACTACAACATTGGTCTACTTAGTGTATTCAGAATATCTTTTAGTTCATTACTAATTGTTATAAATGCAGTAGCAGAATGGCCAGGACTTGAAATGTAACAGAATTTCAACTTGGCTGATTAAGAATTAAAAAAATTACTGTCATAATAGCATCTAACTAAAATAAATTTTTTTTTTTTTTAATACAATTAAAATTTGAAAACTTCTAATTTCCATTGTGATAATCATAAAAGATCTGATTAAAAAATTAAATAAAAGTTCAACTAAGGACTTAGATAAAAAGAAAATGATATATCATTAAACTATAAGTTACTACTGGGTTTACAGCACCACAATTATGACAGAATGGTGTTCTTGAGAATACCATATGGTCCCATGTATTAAGAAATATATTTCCATCATTCTGCACATTCTAGAAATAGTCTATGATATCAAATTATAATATTTTTAGTCGCTAGAAAAGTTTAATTATATAAATTATACTGTAATAACAAGATTAGGCTCTCTTTATCATATTTTTAGAAATTGATATTATTTGACAATCTCTAAAACAGTATTATTATATGAAATTTTATTTTTAAGAATCACTAAAAGGTTTAAAAAGTATATGTCTACTTGATAATAATACATGTGCTTGCCATTTATCAAAATACAAACTAATATTTTTTTTAAAAATAAATGAAATACATAGACTAAAATTATTGTTTAAATAAAAACTTTGTAGCACTTCATATTCATAATAGCAGCATTTGATGTCTGTTTGTTATATAAATGTAATATTAGATTAAATCTGTTGAATTTCAGCCAAATAATACCTGAAATATAATGGAAATAGCAATTAATACAGTATTCTTATTAATATTTAAATCAAGCATTAAATGATGAAAACAAGCTATATAACAAATGAAGAAACTGAAATACAGTATGGCCCTGCTATAAAGTGATCATCCATAGACAAATGTTGAACCCACATTATAATTGCATTATTTCAAAGATAAAGAAATAAATGAGAAAAAGAGGCCAACTCAGTTAATATTACATTACGATTAAAATATTACAATAAAAAATGAGAATAAAATGAAATGTAAAAAAGTAAAAATACAGCACTGAGTACATATTGTGCGGTACGTATATTTTTTTTTAACTGGAATCTCTTTTTCTGTTTAGCCTCCAGAACCACCATAAGGTATTACTTTAGAGGATGTTATGTATAAGTGTAAATGAAGTGTAGTCTTGAACAGTCTCAGATCGACCATTTCTGAAATATGTGTTTCATTGAAACCAAATCACCAAGAAACACCGGTATCCATGGTCTAGTATTCAAATCCATATTAAAGTAACTGCCTTTACCAGAATTTGAACCTTAGAATTCTTGACTATGAAATCAGCTGATTTGCAATGATGAGTTCACCACTAGATAAGCACAGAACAGTAATTGTACAGTGTTTTAAGCATTTGCCTTATATATGGAATATATAGCCTAATTAAAAATACAGAACTATAGTACCTGATTTTAATTCAAAATACTGTAAACCAATAAACTACTTTATTAGATCATATTACTACATTAATACATCCTACTACTTTTTTTTTTTTATTTCTTTTTTATTTTTTAGTGTCTGGAACCACCATAAGGTATCACTTTTAGAGAATGGATGAGGATGATATGTCTGAATGTAAGCGTGAAGGTGGTAGTAGTAGTAGTTTTAGGTCGACCATTCCTGATATATTAACACTTAGATTTAAAACAAATATCTGAAAAAGATGGAAACTTTTACCGACTTTTTAAAGTCTTATTTTTTGAGAGGGATTACTTTTGGGCACATGGTTGGACTGGAGAGGATATAAATGTATTTTCTTTACATTTGAGGTACGAGGACTACAAAATTACCATTCATTTAAATTTGGGTTCCTTATATATATGTGTGTGTGTATGTGGCTCAAAAATTTCCAAACTACGACATCAATTTCTTTGAAATCTAGATAGGTAGTTGTATATGTGAAGTTGTGCATGTGAAAATTTTATGAAGATTGATCGATTGTTCTTAAGTTATAATTAATTTAAGATCAAAAAAAAAAAATTAAGGTTTGTTGATTGTGTAGTGATACATCTTTTATGCAAATTTATGTAGTGAATTGAAACTTGATGCTTGTGTATAGGGTCTAATAACTGTACCTGCACTACTTTTAACTGCACAGTAACAAGATCGAACTGAACTTGAGAAACATGAGACAAAATAAAACAGAAATGTTATAAACAAAAATCCCAAAAAGCTTAAACACAACTAAATCATTAAACTCTAAATCATTAAATCTGAGATTCCAAATTTCACAAAAATGCTAATTTTTTTTGGAAAAATTAATGAAGTTTTAGTTCTATGGCAAATTCAGGTAATACAATGATCCATAGGCAATAATTTTAATAACTTCTTAATAAAACGTAAAAGTTTATTTTGAAAATGGAGTTTTATAAGTTCTCATTTTATAAGTTTTTATGACTTCATAAAACTTCAAAAATTGCATTCAAAAATAAAATACAGCTTCAATAAAATAAATTATATTTCTGACTAATCTATGTGAGTAATAAAGTATATAAAACAATTGCAAATGTTTAGTTAACACTTAATCTTTGTATTTTTTTACACCTTTGTTTTTAGATAAAACTAAATATTTGAACTCTGTATATAATGTTACGAGTGAATCATTGCATAAGGTTGCTTCCAGAACAATTTATGTGAAGTGTTGAACAATATTTTTTTCCAATAACTCTGCCAAATTGGATAAAAAAAGTAGGAACATCTTATATTTTGCACACAAGGTATTTGACCAACGTTTAATATGTTCATTATGGGTCCCCTTATAATCATGGTTCGAGACAAATTCTCTGTATTTGTGCTAGGAAACAATACTTCTTTGTGGAGTACAAAGCTTTCTAATTACTTTTTATAACTTTGTGTAATCACATACAATGCAATGCAGCTCCATTATATTAGACCATGCTGATAACTAAGAGCCCTGCCAGACAAGAGATTGTGAACTGGTTGCAGAGAGCCAAGGTGATTTATTTTAAATTATATCAAATGGATCATAGAACTATGAGATCTTGTAAGCTTGTTACTTTCTCTGTGAGCCAATATAAACCTTGTATTTACAACTGCGGGATATCAACTTACAAGAAAACTTAATGGTAACAGCCAGGCAAGCAGTTCTAAGCCAGTTGTAAAATTTTTTTCTATTTAATGTGCATAAATCTTTACTTTTTTTTTGTATTTTATTATTTGCATTTAAAATTTTGGATTTTATAGTTATGAAGGTAACAAAGGTTTATGATGTTAAAAGTTTTATTGAGGAAATTCATAAAAAGGATATACCAACAAATGATTAAAGAAATAAAATTAAAAAAGGTGTATGTTGGTTTGAAATTAGTAAAATTTCAAACACAGTATTTGATGAGTTATCGAAACTGGGATCAAGAATGAAAAATAGAAAAATAACAATGTTTTGTGAATAAATAATTACAAATTATGATTTACTGTTAAGTTTAAATTAAAATAATACTGTGAACTAAAATAAGTAGGTGTGTCTAAGCTAGATTACAGAACTTTTTGATCTTAAATATAAGAATATTGCTATACTCATTTTTCATTCTCAGGACTTACAAAGTACTTCCCACTTTGGCTACATACAAATAGTACAGGGCAGAATTCTGAATGCACAAGCAGAGTGCTTGAAAGAACAGAGTTCTGTTTGTTCACAAATGTAAACAAAACTGTAAAGAAAAACAAAGGCTTGAACAATATTCTCTGCAAATTAAATTGACACATTTAAAGGCCAATGAAAAATTTTCTCTACTTATTGGTGAGAATTCCAAATGAGCAGTCAGTAAATCTTCTAGGTCTAGTGAGTCGATAATTATAATTGAATATTCATTTTTCCAGATTTAAGGCTCAACCTCTTTAGGGATGTATAAAGTTTATGTACACCAAAAGCTTTGTCGCTCACCAATACAAAAGACAAACTTCGATTATCAATTCCAGAAAGTGGTTGCAAGTTTCATCAGTTCAGTTTGTTTTTTAACAATTTATACCAAAGTTTGAATGTTCGAAAAGAGATGAGACAGAACTTTTACCATGTCCTCCAACTTCAAACACTGTTGAATCACAGATGGCTAGGAGCATGGTAGAAAAATATTTTTTTTATAATTGTACTAGCTGGAACAACAGCCTTTTCTGCTTCAATAGCAAATATTTGGACAGGTCTGTTGGTCAAGATAAAGAGGAACACAGATTGTTGATGGGATGTAACATGCTGATTGGTGGTGAAATGATTTGATTTTCAGTGGAAAATGGCTCTGAGTAGTGATCATTGCAACCTCTACAACATCTGTCTGTTGTAGGCCTAAGGGCAGCTATGTCTTCATTGGAGCTCTGTGACATGGGAACTATACCAGCAGAATTGTCTTGGGATAATTTTTTTTCTTATATAGGGACTGCAAAAAAAAGCCCAGTTAGGTGTTGAAATACCTATTGGGTAAAGCCTGATGTTCTTGTAAAATGATCAATTAGAACGTAAACATTCATGAAACAAACAAAATTTTTCATTCAAATTGTAATAATAATTAGTTATAAAATTTATGGACACTTACATTTAGTAAACAGAAGTTCACTGAACACTAAATTCCAGATCGTAATTGACTGATTCTTTTATATAATTACATTTTCCCAGAATAATGTGATCCAAGATTTGAACCTGGACTCCTATGATTCGGCTTACTACCAGGAGAATATCTTGAACCAGGTCTTGAATGTACAATAGCGTAATGATCACTGTTAGTTGATATTGATCTTGTAGAATTCATAGTTGAACCACCAGATACATAACCTGGTTTACCGTTTAATGAATATCTACAACAAAAAAAAGAAAAAAAAAGAAGATTAACTTCTATATTTTATGAATAAATAAATATTTTTAATGATAGAAATTGATTTTTTTTCACCTTATATACATAATTCATTCATTTGAATGATTTTTTATTCTTTATAATTATACTGAAACATAAGATATATTTTCACAAGATGTGTATTCATGATACACCAAATGGAGTAGTGAATTCAATGTATAATACATTATACAAGGTTTATATGAGGTGTGATAAAAAAAATAAGGTGAATTATGTTATAAAAAACAAAGTAAAAAGTTACCTTAAATATGAGTTAATCTACTTCAAAGTACTGTCCTTGGCTAGCAATATACTTATCCCAAAGTTGAATTCACAAAGCATTTCTGAAAGGCTTCTTTTGGAATGGCTTTCAGCTGCTCTGTCGGAGCCTTCTCAATATCAGGAATTGTGTTAAAACGTTTCCCTTTTAGCACATTTTTTATTTTGAGGAAGAGCCACAAGTCCCATGGTGCTAAAACTGATGAGTACGGCGGATTTGGACAGACAGGAAGACTTTTAGCAGCCAAAAACTTGGGAATCAAAACCGACTTGTGGCAGGCACGTTGTCATGATAAAGAAGAAAGCCATTGACAAATTTGTTGGGTCTCTTTCTTTGCCCATAATGCTTTGACAGACCCATAGGAGATGTTAAGTTCTTCAGTAAGCTCTCACTTGAATAGTCATTCGCCTGTTTGAATGAACAAGTTTGACCACTTTTTGCACATTTTCATCTGTTTTTGAGGTCGAAGGACGTCCCAACCATTCCTCATCCTTAACCGACTCATTTCCAGTTTTAAATCTCTCAAACCACTTGTAAACAGTCTTCAAAGTTACCACATTATCACCATACACTGATTTTAAGATTTATTAAGCTTCTTTGGCACTTTTTTTCAACTTGAAACAAAACTTAATGTTAATGTTTTATTCAAGTTCCATGTTTCACAACAGACACTGCAAACACGACCTCACTGTAGCGGCTATAGAAGCAGACTGACAAGCCAGAATGTGTTCAAACTTGTCACTGCCTGTCTCAACACATGAGGGTATGAGACATACTAGTTGAAATAGATGTAGCGTAAGTAATTGCTATTATAAAAATTTATTCATCGTATTTTTTTATCACACCTCGTAAATATCATTATAGACAAATTCCTATGTAATTTTAGAAGCTTTGCGGAATCTAATGCAGTTTTCAGATTTAGGGCTCAATAGACTGATACTCCATTGTTCATGTAATGGGTGTACTTACAGCTTTACATCTTTGGATCACCACAACAAAGATGTGTTACTAATTAGAACCCAACAACAGAATAGTAATTAAAGATAATATCAAGAAACTATTAAAATACATATTAAAGGTTATAATACAAGGATAAAATTTTAAAAAATTGTCTTCCAGGTAGTTAATTGAATCCTATTTTATAAATCTTTTAGTATGAGTCATACTTTAAATAAAATTTAATTTATCAGATCATAGATCATTTATCAATCTATTATCAAAGAGGCCTTTATAAAATTTATCAGAATTGATTTATACCAGTTTACAGAATACTTTTCATATTTTAACATACATTTAGCAATTTTTAATTGATGAAATTTTAATTAATTTGATTAAAAGTAGAAATACACTATTTTACATCATTTACTCAACAAATATTATACTGTAATTTTTTTCTTTTTTTTTGCTTGATAATATCGCCGCATAAACTTGAAGCTTGAGCAAGGGATATGGAAATGTAGCACATGAAAAATGGGTGTGCCTGACCGGGATTCGAACCCAGGACCTCCAGATGAAAGTCCGAGACACTACCACTCGCTCCATGGAGGCTGGCAAATTACTTTATTAATTATTTAATTACTATACCATAATACAGATCTGCTGTATTTCTCAACTTTAATTTGCTACTAATAGAAAGTCAAAACATATGTTTTCAACATATCATCAACATGTTATCAACATATACATATTGAGTCAGCCTGTATTCAATTTATGCCAAATGCAATTTTACAATAATAATTTAAATATTGTAAATAATTTTTGTATCATTACGATATTTTAAAGCATGTGAGATATTTAACAATAACTTGTTTAGCTGGTTATCAAGTAACTTAAACATTTTGAAAGCAAATAGTAGTAAATATAATATAATAATAGTTGAAAGCAAATAATAATTGTAAATATGAAGTATCATGTTTCACCATGCCATTAGAAACAAAATACTTTGTGCTGTTTACCAATGGAAAAATAAGAAATTTGCTCCTAAATGGCTGAACAGTATTCTTTATTAGATAATACGCACAAGAAAAATACATGCATGTATTTAATTTAGAAAAATACAATTAATATGTACCTAGATCCATATTGTGATCCATGCCAACTACGATATGGGTCATAATCTTCAATGATGCTAGGTTCTTTTTCAATAACTTCAGTTCTAGCACATGAACAGGTCATTGCACTACATAAAAAGATGTTTATGACTAACATAATTAAAAACATTAAACCGAATGCAATACATAGGTATAATAACCATGGTGGCTTAATTGCTCCTTCATCGCACAATTCTTGTATTCCTGTAACAACACAAAAACATTAAAATTGTCATTATTTGAACAGTAAAAACAAATGAATTAACCAACTAATATTGTGAAATCCTTCAGATATCTTATGCAATTTTCTTTATTTGGAGCAGTTGCAACTCTTATTTATGTAA
>JAAAKQ030478087.1:0-15868 GCA_010016005.3 Zanna intricata
AAAATAATCCTGACTTAAGCGAAAAAATTCAAAAAATATTTTATGTAATAAAAATCGGCTTTAGGTTCCTTGAAAATAAAGTCATTCTATAAAAGTAAAAATTTTAAAACTGCTAGATTTTGTTATTGCTCCTTAATATATATAAAAAGAATTTTTATACGTATAAAAAGACTTAATATTTATAAAATAATTGAATACATCCAAGTATTACATATTTCTAAATCATGTTTAAAAGCATCTCCTAACTCGTACTGAATTTTTAAAAAAATAAATAAAAAGTTTTAACAGTAAAAATTATTTTTTTAAAGAAAATTTTATAAATGTATAATAAATAAAATTATTTTTCAAAAGAATAACATTTGTACCTGTATATATTACTTTTGTTCTAGAAAAAGTGTGTGAGTAAAGATAATACAGTTTGAAACGATGTTACTGTTTTATTATTAACTGAAGAAATTTTCACCTGAAAGAAATTGTACTTTATTCCAAATAAACTGAATATTTTCTGAAGAACTTTCTTGGAAAGAAGGTAATCATATAAAATTTCTCTATTTGTTTTTATGCCAACAAAAGTTTATAAATACCTGAGTAAGACAAGTAGGCCGTTAACAATAACAAAAAAAGGAAAGGTAGAAAATCCTCATATTTAGTTGGTATATAAAGTTTATTACATTGTTTCCTGTAACTTGTCAGAACTGTTACAAGTAGATTAAAAATATGCTAGTAGCCTTTCATATTTATGGAAGAATTAAAAGAAAGGTATCACACTTTTTATGAAGTCCGAACTTTCTAGATCCTTTACAAGGAATCCCAACTATAACACAGAAAAGAAATATCATCAACGCCTAAAATAAA
Organism: Zanna intricata; assembly: GCA_010016005.3. Taxonomy (NCBI): domain Eukaryota; kingdom Metazoa; phylum Arthropoda; class Insecta; order Hemiptera; family Fulgoridae; genus Zanna; species Zanna intricata. Next base: position 856 of record JAAAKQ030478087.1, read on the forward strand.
GATAAAAAATTACATTAAAAAGAGCTACAGTAATTGGCTGTTGAAAAAACTGTAAGCCAAAATTAAGCTCCAAAATGTTCTTAAAAACTTTTCATAACTCTAAACCTAGATGGCCATTTCGATTGTCAATCACTATCAACGTAATGTACAAAAAATTAAATATAAAACAATGCGTAAAACTTAAAAGAAAACAGAAACAACAATAATAATAAACAATATAACAGCAAAACATTAGATAAAAACCTCTTTAACATCTGGAAAGCCAAGGCGGCTTGCTGTTTCTTGGTGGGATGAAGCCTGCAGGCGCGCACTAAGTGATCGTAACAGAACTTTACTTAATTTCAATCGAAGATCTACAACTAAATTGCTCTGCGCTTTCCGCCATGTGAAGCGCTGTTTGTCGTTGAGTGTTTCGGTGTTCTAAATAAAATTCTTGGCTGAATTATGTCGATTCCATTCTCGGACAACACTATCATCTGTTGCATGTAGAAAGGTTCGGACCATGTGTGGATCGATACAGTCACCGCAGGGGACTGGACTGAAAAGCAGCGAAATCCTGGACAGGATTGTCCAGGATTTCCTGTGGAAAAGTGGCAAAATGTGTTCACCACATCAATTGGCGAACACGTTTAAAGGTTGTTTAGGGTCGTTTCACTTACATCATCTTATTGTCCTGAGTTTGTGAGATAAGTTGCAGATAGAAAAGATTCCATTTGTGATTGGAGATTCACAAAATGAATAGAACTTATCCTTTTCTTACGCCTTGAATAATTCTGGTGACACTTTCCGCAGAAATGATATCAGGCTCACTATGCTATCACACCTCTCACATACTACACTAAGACATCTTCGTGTATCTATAATAGAATATTCTCTGACCAGGCAGTTCCAGGTTCCTGGTCAGAATTACTGGTGATTTCCGTACTGAAACCAGGTAAAGTTAAATCATTCCCCAAAAGTTATCCTCCTATCTCCTTCGCTAGTACTCTGCGCAAGGTGATGGAACGACTGGCAAACTCGTCTAGTCTGGCACCTTGAGAGAAACGTCCTAATTACCCCATCTTGACCCCGGAGCGAAAACACCCCTGACGGATCCGGCCGTAATGCAACCCCTCCGTACCTAGTCCTTAGGGGCTTTATGGGCTGTAATTACCCCAGAACAAGTTTCCGCCAATGTAGATCGTCTACTCATCATATACTTACCCTGAAAACAGTTATTCAAAACGCCTTTTTACTTTGCCTATGCATGCTTGGTATATTTTTGCATATTTATTGCTATATTTTTGCATATTGATATATTTTTTGCATATTGAAAAATATGCAAACAGCGTGGGACAAGGCGGTGGAGGAGATACACTTCCATGAGGTAATACACTTCCTTAATACACATAATGAAGTATACAAGGAAATCTCCTTGCATTCATCAAGGGTTTTCTAAGTAGTCAGATGGAACGATGGTACCAGAAAGTTTCACTCTAGAAAATGGAGTACCACAGGGGAAGTGTCCTAAGAGTTACTTTGTTTGGCGTAACCATAAATAGCAAAACAAACTGCATGCGAAAACCCATTATGTATTTTTTATTTGTGGCTGATTTTTCTATTTAAGTAAGATGTAGAACTTAGCTATATGCGAGAGGCTGCTCCAAAGAACAATAACTCAAACAGAATCGTGGTAAAAATCAACTGGATTCAAGTTTTCTCCTGAAAAGACGAAGTGCCATCTTCGGCGGGATCTCTGCGCTGACGTGGATCGGGACTTATGTAAGGATTACCGCCTGGTTTTTTTTTTTGTTTAACCGCCGAAACCACCGTTATCTTCAGAGGATGAGATGAATGAATTGTAGCGTGTGTGAAAAATGCTATTCCTGACCAGGATTCGAACCCGGGACCTCCGGATGAAAGGCTGAGACGCTACCACTCAGCCACGGAGGCCGGCAATTACCGCCTGGTGACTGGTAGGCTCGGGAGGAGGTTTCCTGCACTCACTGGAGAACAAGTGAGGAATTCCATGATAGCTCTCTTTTGGCAATCTGAGAACCCGCATCGAAAAGAAATCGTCGTTGATCTCAATGAAATCGAACTCATCATCACTGATGAGATCTCCCATACTGAGTTCTCTGAGATGATTTCGGCGGGGCGGAGTTTGCAGCTTCACGCTAATCCGATCCGGGCCAGACGAGATCCTTAATGAAGATTATTAAGACATTGGTAGAAAAGATTCCGGCTGAGATCTTACGGGTGCTCAACGACATAACGACGTCAGACTGCAATTCATCAGAATGGAAAGAATTGCCGCTAGTCTTACTGAAGAAGCCGGGACCAGACGCTTTCCCGGTAGCCTATTGACCTACATATCTGCCTAATGGAATGTGAAAATTATTTGAAAAGATCTTAGTTGCCAGGCTTTTATAGAAAATCGAGGAGAGAGGCGGCTGTCAGACAAGCAATACGGCTTCCGGCTGGGGAGGTCAACCCCTGAAGCTGTAAGCCAGCTAGTTCGTATGGTTGAGGAGGCAGCATGTCGCACCTGGCGCACGAGGAGGATTCCAGTGGTTGTTCTTTTAGACGTGAAGAACGCCTTCAACTCGTCACGCCGGGATGCCATTTTTGGGGCCCTCAGGAACCGCGGGATTGAGAATAAACTGCGTAGTTTAATTCAGAGATATTTACAAGACAGACATCTTTGTTTCAACAACAAAGAAATCGGAAACAATTTGCTATGTTTCCGATACTACTGTACATTTAAAAGTTTCATAATCTCTGATTTGGAAACTGACCAACCATTTTTAAGCCAGTTGCAATGTAAAATTTTATTTTATAGTTAGTATTAGTTGGTTTTTAGAGTTTAATTTTGTCACTTTTTTTTTGTGCCTCAAACTTTTTGGCATTTTCCGAATGATAATTTGGTTGAGATTTGTAGAAAAACTATCATATGGTACATAAAAGTTGATGAAGTTATATAAATTCCTTGCTCCCATATCTGTTTTACTTTATTTATTGATTATTGGTACTTTTAGTACTTCATATGTTTCAATTTCCTGCCATTATGGCCTAAGTCTATACTACAAAAAGAAAGTATGGTAATCAGTCAAAAAAATGGTGTATGGTTTTCTGCATTTCCCATCGTTTCAAGACTCATGCACACCAAAAAAACAAAAAATGTGGGGATAATGTTTATATGTACATATATAGATTTTTTGTGTTTTAAGCTTAAAAACTTTTGATTGGACAACTGTTTTCAGGAAATTTAGTACAGAGACTCATGTACATGAGGAGTTTTATTTTTGGGGAGGGAATTTTGGAGTCAAAATCTTCAGGAGATTAGGTAGTTTGTTGGAGTCAATTTTCTCCAAATTTTGCAAACTCAATCCCACTTTACATTAAGTACATTAAGGTAAGTACCATATGCTTATCTTACCGTTTAAACAAAACTCCTCCTCTTCCAGAAAAGTAGTAAAATCTGTATCTTTATTAATTGTGTATGTTTTAACCAAATTTTCTTTGTCATCCTAGAAATTTAGTAGTAGTACAATGACAAAAAACTTATTGAGAACTCTGTTAATGTGGAGAAAAATCTTGGAATGCCAATAGAGCATCCTCCATCCTTTTGGGTCTCCTTGACTAATTTTGTAGAAGTGTTTGCCTTAATGGCTTTCGAGGAGTTCCCAATTGTTGGCTTAACTGAAATGTGGTTGTCAGACCAGCATGTAGATGCCGATTTCTTTCAGATGGCTATACCATTTTTAGATCGGACAAACACTATGTTGTCTTAGTGGCTCATGATGGTGGCTGTTATCGCTATTGACAGTAGAATCCATTGTTGTCATAGATATGATTTGGAGCATTTGAATGAAGCGGTGTCTCATCATGTCCTGTGAAAGGATCTTTTAATCCCTGCTTTGTATTTTCCTCTGGTTTTGTCACAATGCGTTATTGACAATTATTTTAAATTGTTATTGGATATTCTTGACACCCTAAATTATGATGTTATAATGGGTGACTTCAACTCTGCAGTTGTTGTTTAGAGAGATAGAATCTTTAACTTGAACGTGAATTATTATCTAAGCTGAAAGCTAAATCTATCTTTAAGTTTGTTAATTTGGCCAATTTAAATATTGTATGTTAGGATAATCATGAAAATTTATATAAGCATTCTGCGCTTGACTTAGTTCTTACAAAATTGTGTCCTGATCTTGGAATTGGGTGTATCTCCTTTTATTCAGTCAGATCTGTATCATCTGCCATTTATTATTTTTATAAAAATTTTTCCATACTTAAAGTTGATTACATCGAGAACCAAAAGAAATTTTTCGAAGGGAAACACCATCAACTTTATTATGAGATCTCTAGTGCACCATGGTGTAATATTCTGTTGAATACTGACATTGATTCTGCTATCACTTAGTTCAGGATGTTATTATCAAGGCAATTGATGGAAATGTTCTATTGACGCGTGGTAAATCAGCAAAATATTCTGTTTTATTCTCAAATAATGAAAGGTGTTCTTTGGAAGAAGAGGAAATTGGACAGCTGCTAAAAACGTACTGGTTTGCTGCCCTATTATATAGAGTTCTCTATGATAAGGCGTTTGGAAAAAAAACTATCTCTAGAGACAGAATAGCACACCTACGGCCCCCGTAGGTGTGAAGTTGATCTTGCGGTAGGGCTATCCAGATTTTGGAAATATGTGGCAAAGGGTAGATCGAACAATGGCCATGTTTAAGCAGTCAATAAGGGTGGTGTTGCCGTTGATGATGTGACAGTCACCTGTGAATTATTAGTGGACTGTTTTTATTCAGTTTATCAGAAGCTTACAGTTTCCAATCGAGTTTCACTAAAGTCTTGACCTTGGTGAATGTTGCGGAGCTCTCTCTGACAATGGTGTCTGTGGATCAAGTGAGGAAACCTACTTCTCAGATTAATAGGTTTAATCTAGTTTGCAGGTTTTAGCAGGTTTGGATGGAATTCCAGCGTTTATTGTCAAGAGTCTTTGTAATATGCTGGCTCCAATGTTTTCCTCTATCTTCTCCTGGAGTCTTGAAAGTAGAAAACAGCTTTAATGACTACGTTCCTAAACCTCGTCCCCCTCTGGTACAAAATCATCATCCAGAATCTGTACTTCTCACTTTATCTAAGATTCTAGAATGAATAGTTTTCGATAAGACTTATGAACATGTTGACAAGATTATATCAACAACGGATTCCGGCACGGTTGCTCTTGTCATTTCTAATCTGTGCGGATTTTTGTCAACTACTTGCCTCGCAGTTCAACAGCGATGGCAGGTCGACGTTGTCTATTTTGACATACAAAAAGGCTTTGATAAAGTACCACACAATCTACTGCTACACAAATTATTAGATTTCGGCTTTAGTATTAGTTACATTCGCTATAGTTTGATGCCTATCTGAGTGAAAGAATGATTTGACTATGTTATGGTGGTTTCACAGCCTCATTTTATGTCTTAGGGAGTTCCTGAAGGCTCGAACCTTGCCCTCTTTTATTCCTGTTATTTGTTAATGATATTTCTCAAGTGACTGATAGTGACTTTCTAGTATATGCAGATGAATTACAAGTATATAAAGTTATTACAAGTCATGCTGAGCATTTAAAACTTCAGAAAAATGTCTCTAAAGTCCATTCTTGGACCAGCACCAACTTAATGCCTCTTTACACTGTCAAGACAAAAATCTTGTCATTCTCAAGACATACAGCCTCTTCATATTTTGGGGTATACTATTAATGCTGTTCCAATTGTGAGAGTTGAGGAGATTAGAGATCTTGGCATGCTCTGTGACAAAAAACGATCTATGGTCAGACATGTTGAGGAAATAGTCAACAAGGCAACATGGATTATTGGACATGTTCAATGGCTGGCAAGGAACTCAAGGAATTTTAGAGATATATTCACCTGTCTCACTCTGTATAAATTGTTGGTTACGTTGTAATTTGGAGAACCTTTCAGTAGTCTGGAAGCATGATAGAAATTTTACCATCTGCAATAAATGAGGATGTCCAAAGGAAATTTATCTCCTGGTTCCTTTGCAAATTCTGTTTTCCTGACAATTTTACATCTAATGAGATTTGCAGGCAAATTGGCCTTCCTTGTTTGAATGGCAGAAGAACATTTTTGACTCCCATTGCTTATTGCATGGTTAGTTTGAAAGCTACTCTGACTTGGCGCTATACATTCCTTGTAAGAGAATACGGAATTTTAAACTGTTTCTATCTGGATGGAAATCAGATTTGTCTCTGAATGCGAGGTGTACAGATGTTGCTAATGAATATAGTGGGAGGGTTGACATCTTTGTATCAAATCGAAAACTATTTGTTAAAAGCGTCAAGGAACTATTTGCATACTCGTAATTTGACAGTTATGTTGATTTGTGTTTGTTTTGTTATTTGTAGAATAAACCAGTCTTAAGTAACTGTTCTATTGTACCAAATAAATTAATAAAATAAAAATTATAATTATTATTATGTGTTAATTTTATTTTTATTTTGTGTTAATTTAAAATAATTTTTTAAACTATTTTATAAAATCATACTGGAGATTAAGACAGAATATTTTTTTAACTGTTAAAATAATATTTGCAGTTGTGGCAGTTGTAAGGACTATTACAGCGTATGATACTAGAAACAATCTCACTTTAACATTCCAGAAAGAAAGTGTAATTTACATTAGTTATGGACCCAGAATGTAATTAGTATATAAAGTATATGTGAAACAGTAAATTTATATAAATATATTTCATGTTGTTTATTATAAAGAATTTACCGTGATTAATAACCAGAACATTTTATATATATATATATATATGTAAATATCAAAAACATTAAATCTTTTGCTTAATTTGACTGCAATAATAGCATTTTTTTATGTTAAACAGTAACCATGTGGTATAACTTACAACAGTTATTTATTATAATAATATCATAAAAGTTTGTGCCCTGAAGTAATGTGTTTAATTAATTCTTGTATTTGTTTTCATTTTTCAAATTATTGTCAGAAAATGTTTAATTCATTTTTTTATTTTGTGTTTTTTGACATATCATATAATAATATGAAAAATTGTCTTTGTTACGTTTTGTATTATTATTATTACTTTTATTATGCATATATTCATATTACTTACATTTATTGACACTTATGTATATGTTTACTTGTTATTGATTTGTATTTGTAATTGTTATTATATATTATTAGTATTTTGTGTTTATTGTACAATATACCAAGGCTTAAGCAGCTGTTCTGTTATACTGAATGAAAAGGAAAGGAAAATTATTATGTATTGGAAGTATATTATATATACTTCCAATATATAAATTAATTAATTTTCTATGAGATCATAGCTTTGCTGATTATTCCTTTTTACATAGCAGTCTTGATTAAATTAAAATTTTATACAAAGTAAATTTAAATAGTTAATAATAGATAGTATGTATTTTAATCTTATAACCTAAAAACTTTATCATTTTTTTAGAAATAACTAAAACCACTTAACTAAAATTACATCACTCCATACAGGAATTTCAAATATTTTGGTACCTCATATACAAAAGACATTTGCACAAAATTCCCCATAATGTATGCAAAAATTAATTCAATTCCACAACATTTCTTAAAAAGTTTAACCCAGATAGGACTATCTAATATACTGAATTAGTATAATAATTGTAATTGTACTTTTGAAATATATCAAATTATAAAACTGTGAAATCAAGAAAAAAATCATTTATTATATACATGATACTCGTATTTGTAGATAGTACATGGGTACATCATTTCATGATATACAATGTAATGGTATGGCTCTATTCTTCTCTTACAAATAAATATTGCATAACCTCACATTATTTTTTTAAAACTCTACAAATAGAAGTGATGTAGCATTATACATAATTATCAGAAGCCCTAAGAAAAATGAGAAATTTGAGATTATGAATTAAGAAGTAATTATTAATAAAGAATTAATCATTAGAGTTTTAAAAATATTTCCAACTATAAATGTTTTAATGTTTTATCAATAAATGTTTAGAGAGAATATTTTTTATCTTACTGTATTAAATAAAGTAGTAACAAAAGAGTAATCTTAAAGAATGTGTCATAAATAGGACTTCTTTTGCAATTTACTCAAGTTCCTAATATAAAAGCACTTTATAAGAACATAAGACAATTTCCATGGACACCCCAAAAACATTACTCAAATATAGAACTCTGTGAAACAATTTGTTACGCCTAAGTTTAAAAGCTTCCCCGTGTTTTATGCGAGAAAGAAGGGAGGGGACTACTGAGGAATATATCATTTTCCTTTTTAAGGGTAGCCTGTGGGAAGGAGTAGGATAACTGAGCTATGAAATCACTTTTTTGGCCAACTTTCCTCCTCTTACATTATGCATACAGTGATAATCAGTGAACCCTTTCAAGTTCGGCTTTAGTAAGATAATACAGTTAATTACACCTGTCAAATACAAACCTTCATAAACATGTCCACACTATTTTCACTGTATTTCTGTGTACATATGTGTATGGATTCCTTTGTTGCTGCACATTGATACTTAGATTTAAATAAAAATTTGAAGATTTTCAAGACCTTTGATATTTAAAATCCTGCAGACTTCAAGAAAAAAATTGTCTTTATGTTAATTTTTTTTTTTTTAGAAGTTGATTAAACTTGTAAAACTACTTTAAAATTAAGGAAAATTAACTCTGTATAAACAATTTTTATGACCATATGAATTTTTTCTTTAACTTCTTATTACTTACAGTTACTTTTTCAATGAAGAAACTATATTTTTAGTAAAATAAAAATATTGACATTAGTGGCTTATGCAGTGGCTAAATTTATATAAATTAACAGTAAAGTTAGAAAACATTAGATCACAACCTGAGATTGTACAAGACTTCATTCACATTCATACACATCATCCTCATTCATTCTCTGAAGTAATACCTTATTGTAGTTCCAGTGGCTAAACAGATAAAGAGGGAAATCACAATCAGACTGTGATGAGCCAAAAATTGTTCAGATTTTCCAAAAACAAAACAATGTACATTCCATCTTAGATGTACTAGGAAGTGAGAGGCCTAAATTTGTTCCTTGTTTTCTTTTTCATTGTGTCAAATATTCTGTTACATATCCCAGAGCAAAATAAACTAAAACTAAAGTAACTTATATCTCTAACAAGTAACATCTTAGTGTATTTAGAAAGAAAATGCTATTCTTAGTAGAATGAACTAAAACTTTTAGTTTTAATATTTAATTATAACATACCTAAACTATAAATTTGGCCACTTAAAATAACACTAACATTTCCCTTACACAGACAGATATTTTACAAAATTTCTCAGTAACTAAAAGCTTTGGTCCCACCAATTACATAATTCATAAAAGAAATCACAACACTTAAACATGAAATTGTATCATGGTTTAGTTAGTAGTAATTTAAATCATTCCAGTTCTAGATTGAAGCCAAATTGTCTTTATAATCTCTTTATACTCTTTATAATCTGATACAACACACTCAACTCAAATTAAAACTGTTTTTTTTTTAATCTGCTTCGTAAGTTTTTACTATATTTTTTTTTTAGTTTTGAACACTAAAATAAAAAAATAACTCTAAATTAAGAATTATTAACAACCAAATTTTTGAAAATAAATTGATGGAGTAAAGAAAATTAAATTCTTTCTTATATTTTGAAAAAATAACAAATGTATGGATATTCGATATTTTTTAATCGCTTTCCTTTCCTTTACAATGAGAATTTGTCATTAGAGATCAAATTTTAAATAATTTAAATTTTATCCTATAATTTATTAGAAATCCAATTATTCAAAGACAGTTGTACAAAAAATATAATGAATTCAATGCCCAGTTATAAACAATTATATCTAAAACTAAACAAAGCAACCATGAAACCCTTACAATTCATTCATCTGTTAAGAATTAATTACTGAATTAAAAAACTGTTACTTTTTATGTAATCATATTTGATATCAAAGAGATGTCTATAATAATTTTTAATCAGTCCAATAAAAAATGTGCTTGTAAATTGATAAATCCTCTCAAAGAAATAATTCGATTACAAAATAATTGGTTTCAACAGTTCAGTATAATACCTTTAAAAATGGATGATATAGACGAAAGATGATTGATTGTTTATGAAAACAGTGAAGGGAATATTAAATGTAAATATTCAGCTTTAAACATGTTATTACTTTACTCTGATTTACTGCATACATCAGTTACTTTTAATAGATAAACTAACCTAGACGGAAACAGGATTATAATTCAAAACATTAACAATGCTTTCATGATACAGTACCATACAACATATGTTACAGCATATAACATTAAAATATAAAACATGTTTACCCATACATTTCGTTTTTGATTTGAAACCGAGAACTGTTATTCTCATTGTTCATTTTCCCGTTTTCTGTTTCTGTCAATATAAATTAACTAATTGATATAACAGCTATCAGTGGAAATTGATGAACACCAATATTCTACTTCAAAATTAAGTCACCAAATTCAGATTTCTTAAAAATTTGACAGGTTGAATTGGACAAGAATGAAAATAACGAGCCAATACCTAAGTGCATACTTTGTTTGGAAGCCCTTTCAAATGTTACCGAAAAAAATGCATACAAATTTTCAAACCAAGCTGGTGTTCATTCGTCTATTTCATTCTGTGCAGTTCATTCAGATTTTTATTCTAGAATAAGAAGAAAACACCAAAGAAAAATCTTATCACTCACAAAAAAAAAATAATTAATCAAACAAAGAAACAGTAAAATAGATTAAAAAACCGACAAGTGGCGAAACGAAATGAAGAATTTTATTATTAAAACTTAAATATAATTTTTTTGAGATGAATTAATAAGTTAAATTCAATTCTTTGAAAAATAAGGTGTACAATGGAATCTAAGCATGTATCAAAACAGAATTACATAAGGTAATGCATGTCGATTTTAATAATGATGAAGGTAGGAAAAACAGGTCCATTGCATTTTAATAAATAATCTATAATAAAAAAATTGCACATTTGTAAAAGTTTTTGAATGGTAAAAGCCGACAAACGAAATATCCGATTCATGAAATTATAAAATTTTATGATTTAGATAAATTGAAGCAGACAGGATATCTTTAGATTACATTGTATTACAATTTTTAGTAATACACCGTATTTTTCTAAAATTCTATAAAAACCGATAGACAAAGTACTGTTCTATATAATAAACTATGTCCTATATACTTTAATTTTTAATTTTAGATTATGTATCATATAATAAGAGGATTGTGCCCAGATATAAAGTAAATATATCGTAAATGTATTTCTCCCCTAACGAATATAGATTTGTGAAATGCAATCAGGCATGTAGTGACTTTGGCAAGAAACTGTGCTGCAGGGATTTGGCGCACCAGGAAGATCCCGTTGGTGGTCCTGTTGGATGTAAAAAACGCGTTCAACAGTGTCCTGTTGCTTGTTATTACAGACGAAGTCAGAAGAAGAGATATCTGAGCCTCGGTTTTGGCATCCTTAGACAACTATTTCAGAGACAGACAAGTGAACACAAACACAGAGGAGGGAGAGGTGTCGTTTGACAAGCACGGGGGGGGGTACCGCAGGTACCAACGATATAGCCTGTTGATGGCCGGATACACTGAGAACGAAGTCGAGAGGATCACCAACGAATCCATGAAAATTCTGAGAGAGTGGTTAAGTGGAAGGGGCCTGGTGTTGGCTCTCGAAAAAATGACAATGGTGGCCCTAGTCGGATAGCAATGGCTGGAAAAATTATGATTAGAGTATACGGCCACACGGTCAAGGAGACAGAAGTGCTAAGTACTTGGGCGTGTAGCTGGACAGATCGAGAAAGTTCTCTCACCACATCAGGAAGGTGGCAACCACGCCTAAAAAGATTGTGATGGACCTAGGGAAAGTTCTAGCCAGCAAAGGAGGACCACGGGCAAGCAGAACGTCCGTGGCTTTCTCGGTCATGTACTACGCTGTCCCGGTCTGGTACGAGGCGTTGGAGGTGGAGAGGAATATAAGAAGATTGTCCTCCTTCCAGCGCCGAGCCAACATCAAGATCTCGTCGGCGTACCAGACCATGCCACTTGTGGCAGTGAAGGTAATAGTGGGCTCCCATACATTTTTGAGCACCAGAACTTAAAAGAGTAAATGAGGGAATTCGCAGGACGGAGGTCAGAAGAATGAAAAACTAAGATTGGCAGAGAGAATGGGAGGGAGGCCTCGAACAGGGTCGCGTGGACAAGGCGACTTTTCCCGCGCCTACAGCCCTGGCTTGGGAGGGGTTTTTGGGAGGTCAATTATTACCTCACCCAGTTCCTCTCGGGTCATGGAAGGTTTGGAGCTTATCTGCATCGGTTTGGAAGAAGAAGGGACACATGTATCTACTGCCAGGAGGGAAATACCCCGGAGCACGTGTTCCTCTACTGCCGGAGGTGGGAAGGAAATAAGAGGCTTTACGGCCTGGATTGGATAGCTCCGGAAAATCTGGTGGGACACATGTTTCGATGAAGAAGTCAGTGGGATGAGGTGACATCTCAAGCCTCGAGAATTCTGGAAACAAAACACAGGGAAGCGCTGTTATGGGGAATGGACTAGCGGCACAACCCTACTCAGGATATCGAGTCAGCAGAAATCGGTTGCAATCTCCTTGACGGCCGGCGCTGTGTATTAGGTTAGGATCTTCGTTGCAAATAATAGCATAAGTTATAACTATTATTTGTATTATTATCGATGTATTTATGTCTATTAATGTTCGTTGTAAACTGGTGGCGACAAGAAAAACCAGGATACCAGGAGATGCAAATGAGAAGTGGCTACAGTATTGGTATCTGACGGTTTTGTACGTGATAAACCAGGATGTCCTCCCTCCTAGCTAGGCGAAGGAATTTTGTTTTATAATATATATATATATATATATATATATATATATATTTGGTTTTATAACTTAAAAAAGCGTCAGAAAACGAGGTGGACGCCAGGCGTCAAGGTGGACGAGGCGAACCGTGGGCCAGGGTGGCTGTCCAATTGCTGAGGATTGGTTCAGAACACATGCAAGAGTGTTCTGGATCCGGGTACTTCTGATGACGCATGGAGGCCCCTCGAGATGTGTGAGGGTCGCGCACAGGGGGAGACGGCCGGTGTGTGAAATACATACTCGGCTATTATCAGGGATAAGTGATAGAGGCAGGAAGGCCCGCACCCGACCCCCCCTCACCAGAAGCGGGGAGGTCGGGGTGCCTCGATGAAAGCGGGGAGACCTCGATGGGGGTCCAGTTGCTGTACCCAAGCTTGGGAGTTGTAGATTAATCTAGGACTGCGCAGCAGCTGATGACATACCTGGTTCCAGTTGCTGCGTAGGTGTTTAAAAAAAAAGAATTAAGTTATCTAATAATTAATTATTAAATACATTACATTGTTAAATACTATATATAATAAGTGATTTAAGTTAATTTAGAATGGGATTCAAACTTAGTGGTTAAAAATCTTCAGCTAACACGGATTAAATAATTGTATTCTGAGAAATACAGGTTATAATTGTAATACATAAAAAAGAAGGAATAGGAAGGCAGTCTATCACCATATTAAAGACTTAGTCGGATAGTTGATCGAATAGATACTCGCCTAAATGTGAATTCTACAATTTCAACATGGAATTAGTCTTACATAAGAATACGTTTTATAAATACACTGTATTGTTATTGTGTAATCGTTTATTATATTTTAATCGTATTTACCACAAGCTCTTTTCAAACGATTAGTTCCGAAATAACTTGTACTCAAGTAAGAATTATTTTTTAGATAATTATTAATCCATCTTCTTCATTAAAGATATTATTACAAAATGGGTTAGCCTAAACGTTGTACCTGCTGTACCTAAATTTTGTCATATTACAGGTTATATTTATGAGGCATGTAAGAAGAGTTAAGGAGATATTAATGAAAATGTGATAATAATAATAAAATCATTAATAATTTATTGATTTATTTCCATTTATTAATGATTTATTTCCAATAAATCATATATTTATTGGATTTCCAAACTTGATTATAATAAAATATTACATCCTTATGAGGACATGGTTAAAATGATTATGAAGATTATCACTGGTCGTATTACTTTTATTATATAAAATCTACATTACGATGGATATTTCAATTTTTTTTTTTATTATCACTTAATGACATAAATTTACGGAAGAGAAATGGTCAATTAGTAAATTTACATCACCTGTAAATTATAAGAGACAATCATCGTTTAGACATTGTTATGATGTTCCTTATTAACGTTTCTTATGTAGTGGTCCCTTCTGCGCTGCCATTAATCTGCTCAAGGTTGCTACCACCGTCTCACACTTCGCTGTCACCTCCCGCAGATAATGAAGAGCCCCGATCTATGTATCCACATATCCAAGTACTTCACGGTGCGCTGCTCCATCACTCGTATGCTATCTACTTGCAGCTCTAGTCTCCGCAGCCGGCATCGTCCAACAACAGCTGCCATTGTCGTCTTCCTTGGGACAAATCTCTCTCGCAATCATGCACTTATTCGTCCAACAGCACCGTTGGCAACGTCTTTCACCTCCCTCTCTGTTTAGCTGGCTCAACAGCGTCAGGTCATCAGCATAGTAACATTCTCTGCCCCTTCGGAAAGTCCCATTCTCAGGAGGTCGTCGTATACTAAATTCCATAGCACCGATCCTATCACCAACCCCTGTGGTACTCCGCTCGCCATATCAAAGGCCATCATTCCATCCTCCGTACATGCCTTTATCCTTCGATCGCGCAGGTAGCTGTTGACTATTGCTATTAGGTAGTCACTTAGGCCCCTGTTTCTAAGAGCCTTCACGATCACTCTTCAGGGGACACTGTTAAATGCATTTTCGACGTCTACGAGCACCACAAGGGGGATCTGTTAACGGCATAAGTGCCTGCCTTGGCTCACTCTACATCATATTGCACGGTGTCAACAGTGG
>JAAAKQ030478098.1:8096-22726 GCA_010016005.3 Zanna intricata
CTTATTTTTACATCACTTAGGTTTTAACTATTTTGGAAACAATGTTTTTTTGTTTTATACCTCTACAACTTTCTTTTTCAGTGAAGAATACAATGAACTGTCTTTTTAAGTCATAATACTTTCTTGAATCCCAGTAGGCCTTAAAAATTTCTTTCCATTGTAATTCAGTAATTTTTTGGTAAAACTTAATTTTACACATATGTAGAGGTTTAGTTTACTATTAAAGTAGTTTAGTAGAAAAAAGTTATGATGGAAGGAAAGTTATAAGGCTAAAGAAATTAGAAAAAGTGAATTTCAAAACTTCTAACTACTTTACTGTAAATTGTAAAAGTGGAGATGGTATTCTTTACCTCTGAGCTAAAGAATTGTTCTAAGAGGTATATAATGATATCTGAACTTGGTGTTGTTTACCACAATAAGATTTATACTTGTAATTATTTTAAAAGTAGCTATTTTGTTTATTATTCACAACTAGAGACAGTGGTGTATACCACTGGAAAGAGTGCAAAAAACACTTTATGATTCACTCATAAACGCATTTTCAACAAAAATGGAGAGGGTCTCCTTTACCCGCCGAGCTACAGGAATTATATGTAAGCCTAACAATATTAAGGTAAGGATTTATATTGATATAATATAACATGTAGCAATATTTTAGACTTATAAGTTTTTAATATTGCTGCAATTTTACAAGGCATTACAATTTGTGTTCTCTGTTATTTCCCTTATTTAAAACCTTTTTTTTGCTATAACATATGATTATTATAATATTCAGATTTCTGAAATTTATACTTTTCAAGTAGACTATTTAATGTGCATTATCATTTAGAATTGGTCCTTTTGCTCAATCAAGCAAATTAAACTAAGACAGCATCTAATTTATAATGAGATTATATGAATTAGATCATTACTTGCTAGTAGGAAAACAATTTTCAAGTGATGCAAATTTTCAGCATATGTCAGTAAAGTGAGAAAATTTAAAACTCTTGCATTTAAATAATATTTTAAATGAATATTTCTACAGTATTTTTTTAAATAAGACATACCAATTTATTACTTAAAAATAACACTTAACAGATGGGCACCATTGTAATATGCACATTCTTATAATCTTATCAAAATTTTCCATTAATCTCTGTAGCATGACCAATGTAATGCGTACAACTTCTTGAATTTTTAATTGTAGTTTCACTATTGTTTGTGGTGGCTCAGTGTATACCTCTTTCTTTAGCAAACCCCAAACAATGCCTCCATCTTTGGATATGAATGGTTTGGAAAGAGTTCTCTTAAAATAGTAAAATAGATGAGCAGCAGTATGACTTGTAGCACTATCTTGCTGGAACCATATGGAACTCAATTTGTGGAAATTGAGTTTTTGCCTAAAAACTGTGGCTTGATTATTAATGCATTATAGTAATGGTTGTAATATTTCTTCGATTATCCTGAAAAAGAATGATCCAGTAATGTCAGATGATGAAAGTGCACATCACCATTGTGAGGACCTTAAGGACCTTTAGCTCTATACAACAGTTAGTTATGTAACTAAAGTAGATTTTCAGGCCTCCAATATTGACTATTCTGCCTATTTACATAGCAGCTCAGGTGAAAATGAGCTTCATATGGTGTTCACACTATGTAAATACTCCAGCATTTCTTGAAAAAAATTCATATGAACAACCAAATCATCATTTTTTAATTCCTAAAGAATTTGAATTTTATAGGAGGGGAACTTAATTCCTTATGTAAGATTCATCTGATCGATCGACATCCACTAATAACGCATGTTTAATCTTAGAATGTTTTGAACTGCATGTTGTGGCAGATTGAACTCTGAATGTTTTTGCTGCTCCTTTGTTTTAAATTTAATGCTGACCCAGTTTCCTCGTACTTTTTAACTCGTAAGTTAATTGCATAAACAAATGGTACACATCCATGATGTGAAATATTGAACAGATTGTGAAATAGCGTCCATACAGTTGTCGTCATGAAATAGTCATTTTTATAAAACAATAAAATATAGAAAGCACGATGCGCACCTGATCACTGTTCCGTGTTTATTAACTGGCAAATGACTGACAATGTATCAAGTTCAGTGCCCTCACCCTAATTTCAACATAATAACCAAGCTTTTATATTTTCCCACCTCACTGACATACCCTATGCAAAATGTACTAAAGTAAAAATTCTGTCTACTTTGTCAGAAACTAAAATTCAAAATTTTACTTTCTGAATCTCAGATAGTTACTTCAATTTTTCATAAGTTGAAAGTTCAGTTGTAATTATAATAGATATAAAAATCTTAACTAGAATTCTGTACAGAAGAATTGAGAGGAGAGTTGAGGAAGTGTTAGCAGAAGTCCAGTTTGGCTTCAGGAAAAGTATAGGGACAAGGGAAGCAATTTTAGCCCTCAGATTAATAGTAGAAGGAAGATTAAAGAAAAACAGACCAACTTATATGGTATTTATAGACTTAGAAAAAGCATTTGATAATGTCGACTGGAATAAAATGTTCAGCATTCTAAAAAAGTTTAGGGTTTAAGTATAGAGATAGAAGAACAAATGCCAACATTTACAAGAACCAAGCTACAACAGTAATAATTGAAGAACATAAGAAAGAAGCGGTAATAAAAAAGGGAGTCCGACAAGGATGTCCCCTATTCCCATTACTTTTTAATCTTTACATAGAACAGCAGTTAATGAAGTTAAAGAACAATTTAGATCTGGAGTAACAATTCAAGATGAAAAGATAAAGATGCTACGATTTGTTGATGATATAGTAGTAATTCTAGCAGAGAGTAAAAAGGATTTAGAAGAAACATTGAATGGCATGGATTAAGTTCTATGCAAGAACTACTGCATGAAAATAAACAAGAACAAAACGAAAGTAATGAAATGTAAAAATAATGTAGATGGATCACTGAATATAAAATAGGAAAAGAAAAGATTATGAAGGTAGAAGAATTTTGTTACTTGGGAAGTAGAAATTAATTTAAATGTCAGGAAAATATTTCTGAAAGTATACGTTTGGAGCATAGCTTCATATGGAAGTGAAACTTGGACATCTGGAGTACCCAAGAAGAAAAGATTAGAAGCTTTTGAAATGTGGTGTTATAGGAGAATGTTAAAAATCAGATGGGTGGATAAAGTGACAAATGAAGAGGTTTGTGGCAAATCGATGAAAAAAAGAAGTATTTGGTAAAGTATAATTAAAAGAAGAGACAGACTTATAGGTCACATATTAAGGCATCCTGAAATAGTCCCTTTGATATTGGAGGGACATGTAGGTGGGAAAAATTGTGTAGGCAGGCAACGTTTGGAATATGTAAAACAAATTGTTAGGGATGTAGGATGTAGTAGGTATACTGAAATGAAACTAGGCATTAGATAGGGAATCTTGGAGAGCTGCATCAAATTAGTCAAATGACTGAAGACAAAAAAAAAATAGATATAATGATAGTTAAGTCACTGAATTAAATAATTTTTTTTTATTAACAAAATTTATCTACTTTTACATGCATCTTCCTACCTGCAGTTGGCATTCAAATGGAAGTCTTGTTATTGGAATTAATGGTAAATTGTCTGTGATACTGGAACTCTAAAATAGAAAGAATCTCAATTAATTTTTCCATCTTAAGATTTGGAAAAATGTTTTTATGAATATTTATTTCAACATCTGAAGATTTTCTGCTTCAATTTGTATCATATTTAGTTACATGTTGCTGAATCAGCATTGCTTCAAATTTTCTTTTCTATTAGTCTGTTACAGCAATGTAATACTTTTTTCTCTAAAAAAATTTTTTTTCTTACTTGTGAGATCAAAGAATATTGTGATAGGTCATGAGGCTAATCAGCAGAAGGAATAATCTTACAAATCAACCAAACAAAATGAGATGTGGAAATGCTGATTGTTCAATTTATCCCCCCTCATTTGAAAACTAGTTTTGTTATGTTACTTTTCTTGGTAATAATGATTTTTTTTCCAGAGAGGTGAAAGGATTTCCTACTGTCGTTTGCTGTCAACTTGATAGGTTCTGTGATATTATGCTTCTTAAACTGTAGTTAAATAAAATGAAAAAGTGGCATTAATTTGATCGTATGTTTTCTTTTTGGAAAGTTTTGATCAAAGAAAGTGCTATCTTCTTTGAATAACTATAATAAACAAATTAAGTAAATGCTATCAAAATGTTGTACTGTTTGGTTTTGGATGTTAAATTAAAACTCTAATTTTATTTTTTTATGTCTCAGGATCTTTGGAGCCTAATCTTACAAATTAATATTTCATTAATTTGTTAATCTTTCATTATTGTTTATGGGTGCAGCTATAGCACTAATGTTTTTGCCGCCATAGGCAAACCCAAAAAATGCTGCACCCAAGCTTCAAAAAAAACAAAATTATAAAAGAACCATGTTAACCAGAAAAATGACATGTAATTGAATTAAGACAATAATACTAATGCAGATTTACCGAAAATTCAAAACAAAAATTCAGGTTTTAATTAAATTTTGAACTTATTTGACAATTTTAATGTTCAGTTTAATAAATTATATTTATATATTTTTGATCAATTCTAAATAATTTATTTTTACATATCTTTCTATATTTTAAAAATATTTAAATATATTAATTGAATTTATTTTTTTAAAAACTGATATTTTCCTTACTGTGTTAGATCTTGAGAATAAATTCTTAGAATAGATCTGAGAATAAATTTACAAAATAAGTAAAAAAATGATAATTCAACACTTTTGATATAATCTTTTTGGTGCTAAATAATGGACAAAAAGCTCTCTTATATATGCATACACACACACACGTGAGTAAAAACCTAAGTGTAATTGGTAAACCAGTTGTTTCAGACTGATCACTTTAACTGATGGCTAATTACTATTAAAAAAATTGACTAATATGATCTTGCCGAGCTATAACTGAAAATTTAAAAAAAAGAATAGGGAGGGATAAAGAAAATTTCAAGTCCATTTTAAAAATTATATAAATTGAAGGATTGAAGGAAAGAGAAATTATGTATGTTTTGTTTGAACAACTAACTCGTTACAGCTGGTTTGACTGAATTTTTAGTAAAAGATTGAGATAGCTATATTTTACTGCTTCTCAATCTGGTTCAATATTTATGTACCACCATTCTCTTGTTGCATTAAAATTGCCAACATGTACTGTCTTGATGATCCTTCACATAACCAACTACAGGTACACTTATTACATGAACAATGGATGCAGCTGTCCACAGTTGTAAAATTTAGAAAATTGAACTAGATATTTGGAGACTGGTAGGATTTCATACAAATCAATCAAAGTTGCTATCTCTTACTTTATTTAATTCTTATTTCATTGTCAGTCAAATATAATTCAGCCAATTTAGCACAAGTCCTTATTCACAATGGAATAAACAATCTGTTCTAGGAAATCTCATAGATTTTTCATAGTGGTACCAACATGTGTAGACAACATATTACATAAAAAACAGAACATTATCAAAATCAATGTAAAAGTAGAAAATAGATTATGCTACCATAAGTCAGTCAACATTTATACAAACATTTTTAAGTAAAAAATAATTGTCACTTTCAAAATCATAAATAAAATACTAATAAACACAACCCTCTCTTTTTCTGCTTATTCTCCAGGACTGCCGTAAGGTATTACTTCAGAAGATGATATATATGAATGTAAATGAAGTGCATTCCTGTACTGTCTCAGGTCAACCATTCCTGAGATATGTGTGGTTAATTCCAACCCAACCACCAAATTATACCGTTTTCCATGATGTAGTATTCAAATCTGTATAAAAATAATTACTGTCTTTACTAGGATTTGAACCTTAGAACTCCCAACTTTGAAATCAGCTAATTGCAATGACGAGTTCACTACTTGATCAACTCAATGGGTTAACAAACACAACCCAAGATTATAAACAGCACTGACATACCTCATGTGTTCTGAACACTCGAAGATTTCTGCATGCTGTGGCATACCATTTGAAACATAATATTTTTGATGATATAATAATCACTTCTAAGATGATTACCATTAACAACTCCATTGTTGAATAAATAGTTCAGGAGAAACAACTCCATATTTTGAATATGAATCATTTTACATGATGTGCCAAATAAACTGGTTTCGTTCTAGTAAACAAATTCATCTACCATAAATACTCTTTATCAGGTTAAAATTTGTTTCTCTGATTTATTGAATGTAGCCTACAATTATAGGATATACTTTTGATATTATACAAAATATGATAATATTTACAAGCAAATAAAACTGTGTAAAATAATTTTTCAGTAAAATTTTTCAATTTATTACAATATAAGTGTAAAAGTCAACATATCAGGCCCAGTTATTTAGACTTGGTATATTGATGGTTATGGCAACCAATTCAAAATCTAGAACTATTTTAGTTAATTGCAATTAATTTTACATTTTAAATTTGTCCTTCTTGCTCACTTTTTAATAGCTTATTGTTTTTACTGTTATAGACTCAGATGTGTTTATTAATAAAATGATATTGCCAAGTAAATATCAGACTCTTGATAGGAATAAATTTATGTTGTATAGTTTATTTATTCTATTATAGTATAACCACAGTCAGTCAGAAGATTGAGTAAATTTAATTTTTTAAAGAATTAATTGAGCTACTTTTAGAAATTAATGAAAAAATGGATTAGATTTTGATGAATATTGTACAGAAAAATGAAAAAAATCGTAGGATTTAGAAATTTGTAATAGGAAATAATGTAATTGATCTAAAAAATATTTTACAGAGAAATTTATAACATAGAAATAAGTGTAGTAATTAGAGTATTAATAAAATATAATATGAGTAACTAATAAACTATTGTTAATATTATTTTTTCAGTAGATAATAAATTTCTTACCTCTTTAATAATATTGTTAATAGCATGAATTATAGCATACATAAATATCATCGAGTTAAATATAATTAACAAATTAACTAGTGTTTGTGATTTCAGCCCAAAAAAATAATATAAATACATTAAAGAAAACATACTATATAATGAAAATAAAAAAAAACAAGCCAACCGAATGTTGAATGCAGATTTCATATTATACCCAGCTTTGCGTAATTTACTGTGCAGGATTCTAAAATTTTCCAGTTGTTGAGCATCACAGTTATTAGTAAGTAATACTTTTGACCATTTTGCTGATAGCTGCCTGAATCTACTTGCTAGCTGATCAGCTAAAATAGTAAAAAAACAAAACGTTGAAAACTGTGCAGCTCCAGTAAAAAAGAAAAACAAACCCAGCCTTAAGAATGCCCAATTGGTGATAAATCCATTATGAAAGTATGCCATTATTAAACCCATAAATAAGCTGTAAAAAGTATATGCAATTATTGATAAATTTATAGATTTATTATTGGAAAAATCCTTAATGTATAAATCAAATTCTGATAACTGACAAAGCATTAAATATAAATCATTTTCTGAAAAAATGCAAACGATCATAATGGTCATATGAATAAAAAGAAGTGTATTATCCAACTTGATTGTTAAGTATGTGTTTTTTGTATAGTATAATATTACTAATATTGTGCAACTCCATATCCAGCTGAATCTGTTCAACTTATTCTGTTCAAATCTGTTATTTATAGAAGTTGGTATTACAGAGAAACCTAGAACTCTACTAAAAATAATCATTGGTTTCAAGCTAGTCATAATTTGTGATTCTGTTTCCATAATTAATTATGCTAAAATAAATTTCTTTATCAAACAAATAGCAGGTAAAATGTTTACTAATATTTTAATCCTGTTACTACACTTGGAGCAGAAAAAAGCAAACTTATCTTAAAGATAAATGTAGTTATAATAAAAATACCTTGCTGAATAATTTCATCGATTAGCTAGTTACAAATATCTAATATCTTTGGCCAATCAATTATTAACTAGAAATTAAATAGATTGAGTGAATACTGTTTTATTGGTGGCATAAAACTTGTTCAAATTATTATATTTAATGAATTTTTTTAATAATGATACAATGTGAAAAATAATAATAGCAGTAACAAAATTAATTAATTAACATTCTAAAATTAACTCTAAAAAGAAAAGCACAAAACTATGACTTAGTTGGATGGTAAAAATTTTACAATGAGTAATCTTGTATTTTATCAGTAAATTATGATAAATTATTAATAAAGATTAAGAAATTTACTGAATGCTTTTTTCCACTTAAAATTATTGTTTTTAATAATTCACAGTATAATATTTTCCCTTCTTTTAATCTTGTTGTTTGGTTTAAATTCAATTTGTGAAAATACAAGATATTATATTATTATCAGGTAGACAGGTAGAATTTTTACCATTTATGAATTTAAAACCTATTTGTTCATAAAGATAAAAAAAAAAGTTTTATTTCTTGATGAGGATTGAATATAATATTGTGTATAAGTATTCCAGAATTGGTTATTCATTTTTTAGTGAACCTCACAGATTTTCATTTTTGCCCCTGATCTAAGCAACAGCATTTTTTAAAAACGTTGATCATTACTTTAATGTAATATGTCCTTTTGAAGAAAAGAATTCATTTAAATAGCAAGAATATTAATCATTAGCAAGAATAATCATTTAATATGTCGTCTTTAGAGTACTGGCCTTTTTTTCTTCCAAAGGATGTTTGAACTAATTAGCAGCATCTCTTGAGCAAATTTATCAGTAATGCTCTTATTAATGCATCCATCCTAAAAAGGTTTGATTACTGAAGATGTTTCTAATCAGTTGCAGAATGTCTTTATGACAAATAGCTTCAATATTATGTAGATTAAAAATTTTAAATTTGTTATTCGATATGCCATTGTTCCAATTATGATTATGGAAATTTTCGTTCTTTTAAGGCTAAAGATTTTTATATTCATAAGAATTATTTGCATAGGGGTGTACTGAAATTTTTAGGATTTAATTAAGAGACAGAGTTGAGTGTTTTGGTATGGTCTTTGACCTGAAAAGTCTAATAAAATAGGTCCCAGAACCTATAGTGTTTTTTTAGAAACTGTTACTAGTTTTTGAGAAAATCTTGGGTGAAAACCAATAAATTGGGATAAAAAACCCTACTTTTTTTGTTTGACATACAATAACTCTATTGAATAGGTAAAACATATAAAAATTGTAGATAATTAGCAATGAATAAAATGGTGTAAGATAAGTTGAATTAAACAAAGAAAACTTATAACCAAAACATTATCTCCCTGTGTCTACTGACTGGAAGTTTTAAATTGCTGAGTGTTGCAGTTCTTTTTCAGAAATTACATATTAAACCAGACAACACAACTATTTGCTTAACAGCATAACATAATATGCACAGATTTGATAATAGATTTATTTTAAATGAAACATTTTTTAAGCTAAAATAAAGTATTCCTTTAATTAAATTAAAATAATAATGTTAATGTGTGCTAATAATATGCTCTCGAATAATAATTTACATTAACTTGTTCGTAGAATCCTTTTGTTGTGATTTTATTTATTTAGTGTCATTACAAATTTGCTTTACTATTATTTTATTAAATTTACATATTTATTATTTTTATGTATTAATATGGACTTTGATCAATTATGATTTTTTTAAATTTGACTGTTTTAAATAATTTTGTATGTGTATACTGCATAATCAATTGTGTGACATCGCTAAATTCACCTCTGTTTTAAATTACCTCTGTTTTCCTTGAGCCATTCAAGAAAATGCTGGGACAATTCTCATCGATGAAATAGAAAACAAATCCATTCCTAATCTGATTAATATAGTTATTATACCAAATTAGTAGCAATTATAATTAATTTTCAATTTTAGAAAAAAATTGGAAATAAGATACAGGTGATTCAGTCATTCAATATTATTCAAGATAAGATTATTCCAAAGGAACTTCTAATTATTATTATTTTTTTTTTTATTAGAACTATTTTAGCCATACTAGCCAATTCACTTGTTACTTTTCCGACTGTATAATTATACTGTACTATATAGTAATACGCTAATTTAGAACAAAATATGCATATCAGGAGTTTTGGAGATCTTGACTGACTCCACAAAAAAAAAAAAAACCAAACGATTTAGGTACTTATATTTGTATTTTCATATGTATTTTGCGGGACATTGATGCTATTTCATTTTGGTCATAATCGGGTCAAAGGAGCCAGGGAGATACGGATATTACAGGTTTCGTAAATTTTTATCACAAAATAAATTACTGATACCATGATGACGCTATTTAGTTGTACCGAGGAGATACAGGACGATGGAAACATTAACATATATAAACAAGCACAGCATAAATGAAACTTTGCAACTAAATATAAACAAACAGATTTTTTAACTTCACCGTCACAAAAAGTAACCATATAAAATTTTTTCAAATACATTTTAAAAAGTTATATTTGTAAAAATTTTGGTTTGATTTGTTATTTCAAAGTTTACAATAAGTAGTTTGGTTTATCATTTTAAAAGTTATTAATTCATAAATTACTAATTCTAATGAATGCTGGGATTACGGTTTTGTGACCTTTTTTAGTTTTAATTTATTTTATAAGCTGTTTATTAATGATAAAAAGTAATTTCGACCTATATTCTAGATCGAATCTGGAGAGCAATTTTTTGAAAGGATCGGGCTTGCCGGAGTACTGGGCAATGTGACCAGAAATTTGATGGAGGTTAGATTAGATAATTTGATCTAAGATAAGATTAAATAGATAAATATATATATTTAATTAGATTAGATAAAATAAAATTTGGTGAAGATAAGAATTCTAAAATAAACATACATTTTACTACGATTTTTTGCCTAAGTTCTACAAGCCAGAAATTAAGTATGCAAAAAGGTCGTATTTCCACGTATCCTTAGTTTTCTTCGAAAATGTTAACACTGCATATTGTTTGAATAAGTTTTTTATAACAGGATATAGAAAGAAACAAATCTAATTTGATATATATTGC
Organism: Zanna intricata; assembly: GCA_010016005.3. NCBI lineage: Eukaryota > Metazoa > Arthropoda > Insecta > Hemiptera > Fulgoridae > Zanna > Zanna intricata. The sequence continues at coordinate 19,063 of JAAAKQ030478098.1, forward strand.
TCTTTGTTATGATGGATAGTAGAAAAATTATTGCACTCTAAGTTCAGGTACATTCCTGAAGTTTTGCTATTTGCAAGACTTTAATTAGCTTCTTTATCGTTAAACGTTTTTCTAATAATATTCTCAAACGCTTCTCTTTATTTTAGTCTTGTGTTAAATAGAAATTTCTGCATTAAAGTACAGACTTTTTTAAACGAATTAACTGCCCAGTAACAGTACTAGGACACAAATGATTATTTTTTTGCTTCTTTTTCACTTTTTTCTAACGATTGTTCAGAAAAAAGTTAGTGTAAAATACCAAACTGACCTATATTTTGTGACTAAATACTTCGTTTTACTTCATGTAAAATGCTTGGTATTTTAAATATCCATTAGTAACAAAAAATAATTACTGAAGTAATAATGTAACTTTTTGAAAGCACGTGTATTATTATAAATTACAATATCTTGTGCAACTCATTTTAATTTGTAACAAGTAGTACTTTTTTGTTGTATTATTTTTTAATAATAATATTGGGAGAAAATGGAGTATGTACTTTGAAGAAGGGAAGTATTAAATGTTACATTAGTGCAATCATGCATGTTAGTGCGCTCTTCTCTCTCTATCGTCGATCAGTTTACTCACTTCATTATGTCGTCACTTCTAACGTTGGTCTATTCAGTGTTTTGGCGAGGTTAGGAACACCAATACGTAGTCGTATCAGTCTGGATTGTGTTGAGGAAAACATTCAGTTACGCAATCTTACGTTCGTTACATTTAGACATTTTTTTTGAAAGAATTTTTTTATTGAGCAAAATATAAGGTCACTTAAAATATAATTAATCTGAAACCGTTGCCTGTTACGCGAGTGTTAGCAATCGCTATTAAATGTTATATTACACGGCATTCAGCATGTGCCAAATATACTCGTGATCTAAACAAGGTTAGTAAATAATTTGTGTATTTTGTAATGTAGCATGTAAGTAAATACCATTATTTACTACAATTTTTGTATTTATAACGGGATTTCTTCAACTGTTGCATTTACTAAAATTATGTGTAATATAAACGATTATAAACAGTAAAATGGGAAACGTAATTTCAAGTAAAAATTGTTTTCAAATAGTTAATTTAAAAGCTAGTCTATAGTTTTTAATACTTCAAACGCCGTTATTCGTGGTTATATGAGAATATACAATTTCATTGTACTCGTTATGTGTCTTGTGTTTGTACCTAACTGTTCAAAGATTATATATTCCGTTGATAAAACAATTATTAAAGGAAGTAAATTTATGTTCCACATACTGAATATGTGTTGAATAATACTGTTTATCGGCAAGAAGGGTACATTGACTTTTAACATTAGACTGTAGAGCTTTCTTATAGCGTGAGGGATACAAAACACTAATTGAGTTGCTCTCTTTGACTGTAATGACGTTAGTAATTCGGCCAATCCCATCATGAACCAAGGATTAGTGTCGGAACATCTCCGGCATTTCGGTATGCTGGCTTCTGACATATAACATGTTTGGTTTAATGAACAGAATAGGAATAAATAAAAACAAACTAAAAATTCGCACAAAAAGTAAAAAATTACATTTTTTTCAAATTACTTAAAAAAAATTTTCTTTTTAAGCATGACTAAAAAGAAAAGTGTGGGGTGTGCTGTCATGTACAGCTACTTTTATAATTAGAGCGCTTTTCTTTTTTAGTCTTGTAAAAAATAGAAAATACTTTTAAAAACAGTTTTATTAAAAAAAATATTAGGAGTTGTGTGTGTATATATATATATATATAAAACTCCTGTTGTTAAAGTAGCTCTCAACTGCGTCGTGTATTGGTTATGAATATCCAATCCAATCCGCCCGCTTGGCTTCTTTACATTCATTTGCTTTCTTTTCGTGGTATTTTTGACGTGTTTTCTCTAACCCTCTCTTACGCTAAGGAGGATTTTGTTTGTTTCCTGTCCTGCATGCTTGTCGAGATTTGGTGTCTTTAGACATCTCTCTTTTAAATATATATATCTTTTTATATATATATATATATGTGTGTGTGTGTATATATGTCTGAGTGTGTATGTGTATGTTTCGTGCTTGCTGGTTTTTTTTAAAGTTACTTTATATATTAGTTAAAATTTTATCTCGTTCTATTTTTAAGATTGTGACTTTGATAATAGTTGTAAATTTACCTTATGTTAATTTTAGCTTTTAGTATCTTATCTGTGATATTAGCTTTAAGTTTTAAAACGTTTTTAACTTAAACCTAGTTTTAGTTTCCAGAATTTTAATTTTCTCTTAGTTGTAAGTTTTTAAAACTTACATTATTGAAATTAGTTTTTTAGTTTTTTTATTTTAATTTTATTTATTTGTTATTTTTAATTTCAATCTAGTTTTAGGTTGTAGTTTGTTTTGAAAATTTTCAAAATTTGTTTATTTGCGATTTTTATTTAATCCGGGCGATAATAACGGTTCCGCATTTTTCGCCCCTCCCAAAAGTGCTGTCGTTTTTTGGCTTGATATATGAGTTTTACAACGGTGACAAAATATTAAATAATTTTTTTTGTTTTAATTCGTTTAGCAGATGTGATGATTTTGTTGCTGCAAATCAAAATATTGAAAGCTGGTTAGGATAGTATCATTTTATACAAATGTTATGCTATCACACGCAGAACATATTGATTGAATTCATGAATGCTGTAACATCAGCATTCCATTCACGTCTTGGACGCCATGTCCTAAACTAATTTCATGTTTTTGTGGCATCTTAGTCATCACATTCTAAATAGCTCTGGCGTTGACTTTCCAAGCGTGCTTCGCAATCTTGAGAAGTCTCTGTGGCAAGATATTGCGATTTCCGCTGGGGTCGAAGTGTCAATCGAACTTCACACTATTCTGTTGTCTCAGTTGCTCTAACTGCGTCGTATATTGGTTATGAATATCCAATCCAATCCGCCCGCTTGGCTTCTTTACATTCATTTGCTTTCTTTTCGTGGTATTTTTGACGTGTTTTCTCTAACCCTCTCTTACGCTAAGGAGGATTTTGTTTGTTTCCTGTCCTGCATGCTTGTCGAGATTTGGTGTCTTTAGACATCTCTCTTTTAAAATAATTTCGTAGGAATTATATTATTGCATTTTTTAAATTTCTTCTACATAACTGAGTTGTTTGAAATCATATTGAACAGATTAAATTCTTTTAAGTTATGAAATCCCTTCGTAAGTGTTAATCTTACAAATATATATATGCCGGCCTCCGTGGCGGAGTGGTAGCGTCTCGGCCTTACATCCGGAGGTCCCGGGTTCGAATCCCGGTCAGGCATGGAATTTTTTATACACGCTACAATTCATTCATCTCATCCTCTGAAAATATACTTAACTGTGGTTCCGGAGGTTAAAAAAAAAAAGAAGCTAATACTATTTATAATATATAATTAGAGCTCTATAACCATAACTATATGTGTATATATATATGTATATATAGATTTGTTTATTTTATAAGTGTTTAAATTGACAAATTATTAATTTAATTGTTTTAATTCTTTAGCAAACAAAGAAATATTTATGTGGAGTTTTATTCTATATTATAATCTGGATAATTAGTTTCCATTATTATAGAGGTGACACCAGTTACTTATAACTAAATCAGATGATTAGCGTCTATAAATTTTAGACGTTAAATTTTTTTTTT
>JAAAKQ030478120.1:0-22724 GCA_010016005.3 Zanna intricata
CTCATCCTCTGAAGATATAACCTAACGGTGGTTCCGGAGGTAAAAAAAAAAAAAAAAAAAAAAAAAAAAAAAAATACATTAAACGAAAAAAAAACAATTATCTTTTACATATTTATTTAACCTAATAACGCATATACGTTAACATGTTATTGTAGGACTATATTACAAGATTTATTTCACTAAGACTTCACTATTCATTATTTTCAGAACAAAAACAGTAAATTCTTCGGGTTACAAAATTTCTAACACTATAGGATAAATTTATTCCAGAATAACAGTCAAGATGTGAAATCAATTTTATTAGCTACTAAAATATATATATAAAATTACGCGTGAAATAATCGCAAAAAATATGTTGTATTAAACACTTCAATCACGTGCAAAATATATATATATATATATATATATATGTATACTTCTTAAAAATAACAGATATATGTGTTTTGAACTGATGCTGTTCTTATATTTATAAAAGAGTAATTAAACGTTAAAAATGTGTTAATATCTCTACTAAGAAATCCGGATGCATAAGTATTTATGGTGACATCATATATTTAAAGGGAATCAGATAACGGTTGTGTCTGCCTGAGCAGTGTCCTACATCAACATAGCATTAGATTACCTTAAAAGGTCGGGAATTTCTCTCTTCTAAGATTTTTATGGATATATGCAATGTATACTACATTTTGAATAAAACATTCGTGTTAAAGTCGTTACATAAAAATATTCTTTCAATCACGAATCCCAGTTGTTTCATATACAATTCAGCTGCATTAATAATGTTAACTAATAAGGTAACAAAATTAAAATTAAACTAGATATTGTTTATTTTAAACATATTAATAATCACTTTAGCATACTTTAAATTAAGATAAAAATCATTTTTATTCTATTAATTTGTTTAAAATTATAATTAAAATACTAAATAGTTTTACTTATATGAAATTTATTTTTTTTAGATAGCTTCGTTAATAGTTCAAGTAAAATAGCAAAATTAAAAAAAAAATAATGATTAACAAAATGGGTTCTGGTTTATCTGAAATTCGATACCTCTAAGATGAAGGATACACTAACAGAAAATGAAATGTTTACTTTTCTTAAAAAAAATTAATGAAGTTACTTAACTTTACAGAATATCAGTAAAAAAAGTTATCCGACATACCGAAAATTTCCGTACAATATTGTACAAAAAATCCGTGCGTAATTAACCCATCTGTTATAAATAAATACTGATTTTGATAATATTGGTATCAATAAAAATTTAATTTTGTTTTAAATTATTAATTTAAAAAAAAAAATAAATAAATAACCATTTTCCGATGATTCAAAACCTTTTTAGTAATTTATTTTAGAAATACCTGTTTTTGTATTTTGTGAATGCAGCCTGGCACCATTCTTTATAAAAGTTCTAGATCGATTTAGATTTTGCTGTAATGAAATACTAGGATAAAAAAACACTTATAGATACCACAATGAAGTTCAGGAATCGACAAGTAAATCAAAATGATAGTAGATAATGAAAATGCTTTAAACTGAACAAGAAATTTTTTAAAATTAATTATTATACAATAATTTTTGAAAAATTAAAAAAAAATTATAAAATTAATCGAAATATAAATTATTTCGATAATATTTTATATATATATATATATATATACATATATAATTATGTATATGAGTATGTCGTGACTGATTCATAATCGACGTCCAGCAAAACTATGGAAGATGAATTGGTGTAAATTTATACATATCTTCTCACGGTGCAAGTGCAGACTTAGAATGGAGTTTTGAAATTCCTAGTTTAAAGGGTTAAAATGGAGTAACAATGAAATTTACAAGTTTTTTAATTTATCCGTAACAAATAAAAATATCAACTTGATTTTGGTGCGTGCGTGCGTGCGTGTGTGTGTGTGTGTGTGTAATCTTCATGTGAATATCTAAAATCAAATTATGGGATTTTTTTAAATTGACCCTGAAAGGGGCGAGAAGAAAGGTAAAAAGATTTTGAACAATAATTGCAAATTTGCCAATTTGCCTCATTTCTGACTACACTAAACGATATATTCACTCGATTGGACTGAAAATACTTTTAAGATAAATATCTAAAAACAATTTTCTATTTTCTTTTAATTTCCATTTTTAAGGGGTGCAACAGTGTACGACGCGGCAGCTCAACAAACACAGCCATTGCCACTATTACTGTATGTGCGACGCGACTGGCTGCACTTGCCTTCGGTTACACTAAGTGAGCTGAAGGTTTGCCCCTGTCTTTGTCACCGAACTGTCAGCTGGTTTCAGCGGAACGGGCGAACGGAGTTTGTTATATTATCCAACCTGATGACATCATCCGATTACTAATAACATGACACATTTGTATATAAAATGCAAACACAACGAACTAGTACAATACGCCAGCACATGCGATTGTTTTCGGTAAGGGGAGCGCATTGCATCCTGTAAACACTAGGGCCCCCGAAAGGCGCATTCCTGGTAGACCGGAAGTCTGTAGCACCGAAAGGACTTCACGGAACGAATAAAAGGGGAATCACGCCGGCAGAACGAAGCTCATTCGCGGTTAGTCTCCCAAGGCAGCCCTGGTCAAATAATTCTTCCCGATCTAAAATATCAAAACGTTGAAAATAACTCCGTCTATAAATAAAAAAAAATAAATATAACCCCCCAATAAATAAATAATTTATCTGCCTGTTAATAATTATCTGCCTGTCTTTCTAAAAGAAAGACACTGCCTCAAGACTCTGAGATCAGTAGGGAGGTACATAATTCTCTTTTTTTTTCTTTTTTTTTACCTCCGGAATCATCGTTAAGGTATATCTTCAGAGGATGAGATGAATGAATTGTAGCGTGTGTGAAAAATGCCATGCCTGACCGGAATTCGAACCCGGGACCTCCGGATGAACACACACAATTCTCCTGCTATCCTTGCGTTCCGTTCCGTAGTACAATACTAGACACAGCAATACACTACAGGCCGTAGACTAGTACACTAGACATAGCAGTAGGCGAGGGACAAACTTTCAGCTCACGTATTGTATTTGATTAAAAACATAAAATAAAAAAAAAAAACTGACCGCGACGGGAAACGTAAGTAACCATATAAATTGAGCGAAGCAGCGACGGAGATGCTAATTTAAAATTAAATTAAGTTTATTTTTCAATTAAAATTGTTTAAATTTTTTCTGTTTAAATTGTACATTAAAAAAACTAGTATCAACAATTTTAAAGATCCCAAACATAGAGAAGGTTAAATCAGTAATTTAATTTAAAAACTACTTAAAAAAGTAAATAAAAAAGCAACTAAATAATGAGTTATTCGTAAAAAGTTTCCTTAAAAAGAGATAATACCTATTACTTTTAACCGTTGCCCTATTTTTATAAAATAAACTTAACAATCAACAATGATTTTTCTTTAAATTTAAAACAGATTCTTCAGTTTCCATTAAGCAATTTCTCTTACAGACAAAGTAAAACATTTTTTTTGTATTCTACCAAATTTATATTTTATATTTTACGAATAACATTTTGGTAGACGGTAAATTTGTCTACCAAACTGAACCCAATTACAGGGTTCCATCGAAAATTGGTAGAGGTAAAAATCTTCCTAAGATAAAACTATTCCTTTTCTGAAACGAAAAATTCTTAACATTAGTTGAGAAAATGGGAATGTAATTTTCTAATAAATCTCATCTAACATTTCCATTTAAATAAAGTGAAATCTCTCATAATACTGTGTAAATTCCTTATATCGTTAAAAACATATTCCACTCGTATGTGTTAAAACTCCTCATAGGTGCAGAAAAACGATATTTTAGACACGCATCTTCTCGCCATAAGATTATGTTATACTGCATATCAAGTAGTTTAACCAAAAAAAAAAAAATTTTTTTTGATAAATGAAACAGTGATTTATGAGTGTTTGTTAAAAGATTTCTTACTCGTTATATTTGTAACATTCTTTTCTACGTATAATGTTTGGAGACATAAATAAAAAATGAAAAGTGTGACATGAATATCGATTTCTCTTGTAAATAATGTAAAAAAAAAAAAAAAAAATCAAGTTGAATTTATGCATAAAATTATATATTACATAATACTAGTAACGTTACATCTTTTTTTATAAGTTAGAAGCTTAATAATTCCGTCCACAACAAATTTAAAAAATCAAAGATGATTTTCCTTTATTTCCCAATAATTTTTATAACACCGGTAATTTATACTATTTCATCTCTGAAATTAAAATCTGAAGAAAAACTTGAAAAATTACCCATTTAGCTTACCCATTCAGCTTAATTTTTATGTGAAACCAGTAAAAATTATTTAAAATTCTTTCAACTGCCTAATAAGTAATTAATTATCTAGCTTCCTCATCAAAAACTTTTCGTTTATTTTCTAAGTAATAGGTACTTCTACGTTATCAGAATTGGTTATTTTTTAATAGTATATTTTAACCGTTATATTCATTTTGATTACCTTTTTAAGGAAATGTTTATAATAATGAAAAATAAACGTAATAGATGAGTTTAATATTTTCTATAAAAATATTATTAAAATGTTTTTTGTCTTTGCGAAAAATGTACACTAATATATATTTTCAGAATAATTATGTGTTCTACAAGGGCGTAAAGTTCATATATTACTTGTAAATTTAATTGTACTTTTCTTCAGCTTTTTTTTTTAAATAATGAAATTAAACTGTATATATTATAAGAAGAATGAATGGGAAATAAACTAAGAACTATATTCGACTTTTTTTATAGTTATTGTGAAGCTAGTTACACTAAGTGAGCTGAAGGTTTACCCCTATTTTGTCAACCGAACTGTCGGCTGGCTTCGACGGGACGAGCGAGCGGGGTTGTTGTACTGTCTAACTAGATGACATCATCCGGCTACTAATAACATGAAACATTTCTATACGAATTACAAATACAACAGACTAGTACAACACAATGACTAGTACATTAGACACAGCAGTCGGTGACGGACAAATTTTCAGTTAACGAATTTTATTAAGATTCAAATTCTTTAGAGAACGTATAACACGACTAGTAAAGTTAATGCCACTCTTGTTTGTTACACGAGTTTTTTTTTTTGTAGCAGTGATGTTTTCATACTAAATATTCAACGAGAACAAAGTAAATTAATATTAAAATATGTAAACATTTTTTTAAACGTTAGTTTTGCTAATAATAAGGTAATAATCACTGCAATAGAATTACGAGTAGGAATTGAGATAAATGGGAAAGTTAGTAACTTAACAGATGGGAATGTACTGACAAATTTATAAAGATATAACGGCTTCTCAAACTTTAAAAAACTGTATTGACAGTTTAGAAACAAATATTCTGAGGGAAAAGTAGAGTATATCAAGGAATAAATGAAGCCATGTGTAATTTAAAAATAAATAAAAATGAAACAGAACTGCAATATTTTAAATATACACTCTTTTAAATGTATTTTATCGATTGCTTTGATACATTCAAAATAGTTCTTAAATACGAATGATGCAGCATACTCTCCTTCAATTCTCTCTTTTTAACCAAGCGTCATGTACTCGTTTTCTATTTTTACTATTTTCTTCCTGTTTTTCAGCAAGAATTACGGATGAAATTTCCGGTTAATCACGGGACAATTTCGACATCTAGAAGCGATTTTGTTCAACACTTTACTGCATAGATACTAGTGTTTGTAAATAGATGTTTAAATTATCACCCAAACCAAGTGAGCATGTAACCATGAAAATACTGTATTGTTTACGAAATCTAAAAAAAAATATAGTGTAATTTATGCTAACGAATATTAATTTATAGAAACTACAACTATGTAATTAACAAGATTATAACATCGTAGGAGGTGGAGACAGAAAAAACACTACAGAATTCATGAGCACAATTTTATTGTCTGTCCAAAATGACAATAGCATCACAGTATTGGTCACAATGTCAGGCTTGGTCTAGCATTGAACACTAAAGACATCTGTAAATGAGAAGTAATGATATTAGTGCACAGTGCATTCAGGGATCAAGTCTTAGTAAAGATAAAAATTTGTATACGGATTTAAATACTAGATCGTGGATACCGGTGTTCTTTGGTGGTTGGGTTGCAATTAACCACAGTTCTCAGGAGTGATCGACCTGAGATTGTACAAGACTACACTTCCTTCATTCACATCACATTCATACACATCATCCTCATTCATTCTCTGAAGTAATATCTTAACGGTAGTTCCGGAGGCTAAACAGATAAAGAGAAGTGTATTCAGGGGATATTACCTCATCCAACCAAAAATAAATATAAGTCATTAAGGTTGTTCAGTAAGGTAAATATTGAATAAAAAATTAAGAAATTAAGTAAAGATTTAATTTAAAATAAATCAGACTAATATAATTAGATTTAACTACGATAAAATACATTATATCAATGTTTTATCGCTCTTTCTTTTATAATTTCATATAAAATCCATAAGACAAACCTTCTTTGGTTCCTCTTGTTTCCGTTGAACTTCAGCGGAAATTAAAATTTGTAACAACAGATAGATGACTGAAAAATAAATAAAACGTTTTGTTGTATCAAAGTAACCGATGTAAAAAAACTAACTGGAATTTCTCGATAAAATATCTCATACTGTGAGTTGTTTCTAACTTTCCAAAGTTTAATAGAAAACTGAAAAATGTTCACATAAAACGAATATTTGTGTGTGTGTGTGTTTTATAGATCCATTTAAATCTTTATTTTATAAAATACATTATACATTTAATTCTATCAACAGAAACCAGACAACGTCTAAAACAATTTGCATAATTCATTTACTATTTTTGCATAATAAAGATAATTTTAAAGATAACTTTTAAAACTGAACTCAAAAAAAAACTATTTACTTATTTTAAAAAAAAATTGAATGCCGTACGGAATACTGGATTTTTAAACATTTTTTTAACACCTGAAGGAAGATTTCACAAAATTATTAAAAAGCGAAATATCGTTCTACTTTTAAGTGTTTTACGTTACTAAAAACTATTTTGTAAATGTTGTTCAGATAGAAGTTTTTATCACTAGATCTATAAAAGTAAATAAATAAAATTAAAATATATTTGGAATAATTCCTACACTGGCATAGTTTCTCCTAAAAACTATCTAAAATTAATATCAAAAAATTTTTATAAAATATGAAGACTAAACTTGTAAATAAAAACGGTTTCATAATCAAAGGTTTTCGTAAAAATATAAGATTCTTAAAAAATTAAACTATAACATAAAAACCTGAGTGTCGTTCTACATAATCACCAACAATGTGAAGGCATTTTTTGCAACGATCCACGTGTTTCAAGATATTCTTGTGAAAATTCCTTCAATAAGTCCAACTTTATCACAGCTTCATTCAATCCTGTCAATTTTGTTGCAGCCTAAATCCTGGTAAAGAAATTTATTAATAATTCATTTAGACACGTACGGAAAAATAATTTTCAAATCGAAATAATGACTCAAATTTTTATTATTTCATGAATACGCTCTTCAACTCGTTGAGGAAAGCTCACCCTTAACACTTTTCATCATGCGATCCTTTCTACGGTACGGAAGAACTTATAACATTTCCACATATTTCTTTTAATCATCGTTCTATAACTGGACAACAATTAGTTACTTAATTTTAGCCAGTATCACACATTTAAACTTAAAAAACTTAGCAATAACAGTTTTTTTATAGCTTCCAGCACGGTTAACTACCTTATTCATTTTAAAATTGTACACGTCATACGAAAAACACTATACGGATTTATTATTAAATATAATCCCAAAATTGTATTTTTTTTTAATAATCTCGGGTAAAAGACAAGAAATTGAGGTAAAAAACACGCTATTTTATCTTTATCTATTAACTTTGTTAACTGAATAAGTAAATAAAAGTTTAAAACAAAACTTGTAGAGAACTTGATTCGAAATAAAATAGCATGCATAAAGTTCACAAAAACCAAATGCAAATGGAAAAATTTTGAAATTTATTGAAAACAAAACATATAAAAATGTGGTAATTTTTAACTAGGTATTAAACAAAACAGAGTTTTCAATATTACAAAACAAAAAAATTAAATATTTAAAAAAAATATTATGCAGCATTTAGTTTCTGCGGATTTTATTTGTACCATTAAACTTATAGTCAAGTTCTGTGCAAGTTTTTTTTTAAAAACTTTCATGATTTATTATTCAATTAACAACGTTATTTTATTTCAAACGTAAAATAGTGCGTTTTTTAACCCAAATTTTTTGTCTCTTATCCCAGATTTCTTGAAAACTAGTAAAAGTACAATTCTGCAACTTACTTTTTTTTCAGGTTAGATTTCATAAAATACCACTAAATTTATTCCTTAATTTGAATCCCAGGAATTACAGGCTGGTTTAATTTTATGACGACACAAAAATGAGGGCGAAATTTTTCGCCAGCTATATATATATATATATATATATATAGAGAGAGAGAGAGAGAGAGAGAGAGAGAAAGAGAGAGGGAGAGAAGATAAAAATCTCTTAAGATTTTTTTTAAGTAAAGATTTAATTTAAAATAAATCAGACTAATATAATTAGATTTAACTGCGATAAAATACATTATATCAATGTTTTATCGCTCTTTCTTTTATAATGTCATATAAAATCCATAAGACAAACCACATTTCACATCTAACCCGATATTACATCAAAAACAGATTAAACCTTCTTTGGTTCCTCTTGCTTCAGTTGAACTTCAGCGGAAATTAAAATTTGTAACAACAGATAGATGACTAAAAAATAAATAAAACGTTTTGTTGTATCAAAGTAACCGATGTAAAAAAACTAACTAAAATTTCTCGATAAAATATCTCATACTGTGAGTTGTTTCTCTCTATATATGTGAGTTGTTTGGCTCTCTACAATACACTTTTACATACATTTTTACAAAGTACATATACATATATATATATATATATATATACATACATATATATGTATATAAAAATCTTACAGCTGATACTGAGGGAAAAGAATTACGAAGAAATAAAAGGTGATTATGTAATAATTAAAAGAATAATATCAATAAATAAAAATAAAAATCATTTAAATAAAAACTTTGAAATTTTAATTAAAGGTAACTCAAAAAGAAATGAACCCTTCGATATTATCCAGTTTACGTAACATATTCTTTGAAAAATAATAATTCACTGTTTAGAAGAAAAAAAATCGTTTTTAACTCTTAAGTGAAAAGAAAAAATTATTCACAATATCTCTAAAAGATCTTTATCTCGCACTGATGCTTTGTTCTGAATAAAGTTTTTTTATTTTGTATAAAGCATTATATAATAAATACATCTGTCTGCGCGCGCGCGCGTGTATGTGTGTGTTTGTGTCGTAATTAGAATACAGAAATTCACTTACTTTGCAAATCACTCGCGCTCTCTCTCTCTCTCACTCTCTCTCTCTCTCCCCCTCCCTCTCTCCCACCCTCCTATCACCCCCTCACATTCTCTCTCTCTCTCTCCCTATATATATATATATATATATATATATATATATACAGTTTTATGTCAGCGTACTCGAAGCACACACAATAGTAAAATGCACGTTTAGTGATAAGACTGTTATATGGAAAAAATATAATCCTCTTAATTAAGGCAAATAATGTAGAAAAAGTGTTCCAAGAAAAGAAATATTAAACATCACCGAAATATGAAAAAAAAAGAAAAACATAATTATATTTTACGCGTTTCTCCTTGAATATTCATTTGAATATTTATTCAATCTGTTTACAGGATTACGCTGTAATCCTGTAAACAGATTCCGTACCTCGAATTTACATTAAAAAAAAACAACGAAAATTGAAAATTGTGATATACGAGAGAATAAGATTTAAAATAACCAATTTTCAAATTATCCTTTGATTTCTCACTGACATTTAAGACATTAACTTTTTTTTTTTCAAATTACTAAATTTATTTACCATTTAAACACAAATGTAACTTCTTATAAAAGAACTTAACACATAAATAACTTATTTTATTTAATCACCTAAGTATGGAGCGCGTTAATATCAGGAAAGGAAGCAATATTTCACAGCCTTAAAGCTAATTTTAATTTGACCGTATAAAGACATAAATAGCACTGGAGTCTTCCGAATATTTTTCAAACCTAGTGTAATGATTTCAATGAAACTTATTAAACCATGCTTATTAACAATGAATAAAAAAAAATCTCAATGAGTTTTATATGTATATCCGAAAGCGTCACTCATTCACCATCCTCCATTAATACTCCATGTCTTTAACAATTATAATTCATAAATGTGATAGGCATTTATGATTTAGCTAAATAAAAACGTTATGCATAAATTTTCCGTAATTATAATTCTTTCAGGGGGTGAAAAGGAATGAAACGGTGAAAAACAATTGGAATTTGATATTCTTTTTTGTTCCTTCTTTTCAAGAACTACTATAAAAAATAGAAGTTTAGTTCTATTTTTAAATTGAAAAATTACGATTTTTTTTTATATTTTATAGTGAATGAAGCATTGTTGAAATAATATTGAAAAAAAAAAATTATAACAATAATAATAATCCGTTTTTATATTTAAATCTCAAAATAATTTTTTTTTAATTCATTCAAATATTTTTTCGAGATTATCCTTCTCCAATAAAATAAAACTAACCATTCAATTCTAAAATGTTCACCTCTATATCAAAACAAATACGGAAAATTCAATAAATAAAAGAAGTATTAAGCGTTAGCCGAATAAAATTCAGGTCTATGACCTGTGTTTTTAACCATTGTTTTTTTAAAATTTCAGAGCTAAATTTCTAAAAATAGTTTTCAAGATGTTTATTCCCAATATGTGTATAACTGTGTAAAATATTATATTTATGGCATGTACTTTTAAGCATATACTAACACATATTATAAAACTAACAAAAAAATAACAAATTAATTTTTTTGTATTTTTAAAAAATTTTAAACTTAAAAAAGTCAATGATTTAATAAAAAGTTAATACATATACAATTTTTTTTTTTTTTTTTTTTTAAATATGTTCACTGGTGAAATAAAATCTGTCACATGGTTTCAGTTCCTACAGGCAAAGTTGCTAAAATCACTGAATAATTCTTTTTTCACATTATCAGCTGCTATTTTAGAAATTCTCACTGAGAGAACCATAAAATGATTCGCTGTTAAGTCTTTTTAACAACAAGTCAATTAAAAAAAAATTATAATAATCAAAAATCTTTTAAAGGACTACTCTATGAATGGATACACACATAAATATAGACTATGCAGAATAATAAAAAAATAGTTTCTTCTCACACGAATGCCCAAGAAAGGAGTGTAATGTATTTAGGGTATTACTGTATTATGTGTTATATGTATTATACTGTACTGAAGATGATACCCCGGAACATACATTTTTTCATTGTAGAAGATGGGTTGGATTCCGGAGACTCATGGGTCTATAATGGGCCAATCCAGACAACATCGTAGAACACATGCTGCGAGGAATGAGTCATTGGAACGAGGTAGCAACGCCGATCTCTCGCCTGCTAGTCATCAAGCAAAAGGAAGCAGTGAAATGGGGTGCAGACTAGAAGACCGAAACTGAAACCTCCCGGTTTGGCAGAGTTGGATATGAAGCAACTAATGGAATTTTTAAAGCCTTCAAGCCTTCACCGATTCGCTCTATTGTATAAAATATAAATCAGGGAGTGTGGTGCACATCTGGGGATGAATCGTGGCGACTTGTAGGTCCAGGGGGCAGCCCAATTGCTAAGGATGCCCGGGTCCGGAACAGAAGCAAAAGTGTTCTGGATCGGGGTACTTCTGATGACGCATGGGGCCTGTGAAAGGGTCGCGCACGGGGGGGAGGGCCGGGTGTACAAAACGCATACTCGACCCCGGTAGGGATAGGTATTAGGGCCGGGAAGGGCAGCTCTCCAGAGGAGGGGCTCTTCGACTCCCCAGAAGCGGGGGGTCGGAGGTTCTTGATGAGACCGGAGAGACCCCGATGGGGGTCCAGTTTCTGGGCCTAAGCTTGGGGGGGGGGGGTAGTTAATCTGTTGCCACGGCACTTTGCAGAGGCTGAGGACATACCTAACGATGGTTCCAGCTGCTACAAAGGAGGTTAACAAAACAAAAAAAAATGTATTTAGGGTGTATATGTATGTATGTATGTATGTTGTTTGTTTGTTCCACTGTAGCAGATCAACGGCCGAACCGATCTAGATGTATGATACCGCGATGGAATCCTTAAGTTACTGGAAGTGTCATAGGAAATATAGTTTAAACAAATTTAAAATAAAATTACACTATGAACAAATACTACTCGTATATATAAAATTTTCACTCGCAGGCGCTTTTTAATTATCCTATATTAAAGAGCAATGATTTGTTTTTTGCAAACCTGTTTTTTCATTTTTAATATTTATCTCTTGTGGTTTTTTTACAATTTATCTAAAAAATGTATTCGTACCCAAATTAAGAAAATCAATTTAGAAAGATGAGCTTTGATTTAGTATTACAAAAAAAAACAAAAATAAAATGCCATATGTATAAATTATAATATAAATTGTTCACTATCAATTTAACTTCAGGAATGAAAATAATAATAAATTAATAAAGAAATCTTGTTTATAATTCAGCATATTTCAGTCAAAATTACAAAGAAATACGACATAAAGTTTGTAACAATAATAATTACTGGATAAAGCGCTGAAATCTGAGCATAAAACTAGTAATTTAAGAAAATAATGAGAGAATTGTTCAGTTGTTTGGTAATATAACTTTTTAAATTAGGGAAAAAGGGGCTACATTTGAAATTAAAATTTAAAAAAAATTATATATTTACTTTTTTTTTCTGACCTCCCACATATAATTAAGTACAACGAAATTCTTCTAAAATTGCGTTACAGTAAGAAGTAAAATAGAACAGCATATAAATTTATTATAAATACGAAGTGTTACAATCAAATACTCATGTAGTAATTATGTTATGATTAATTAATTTTTTTTAATAACATAAATTTATCTACATCTACTTAATGTTCTCTTTCATAAAGTTTCTCCAGTTCTCTTTTGTGTCTAATAAACTTTTCTTCCTTCCTTTAGTTTATTGTTACATTATTAAACATTTCAAATCTTATATGAAACAATGCACTTTGTGTAATGGATTTCTCAATTATATTTAATTACAAATCATTTGAATCTCTTAATTAAAATCAAAGACAAATTTAACATTTCTATTGAAATAATTTTCTACTAACCGATTTCTTATTATGAAAATAAAACTTAAAAAGATCCCATTTGTTATTCTTTGCATAAAATTTAATAAAATTTTTGAAGCATCAAATAAATATATATATATATATTTATAAAACAATTTAATTTAAAAATTATTCTTTTAGTTTTGTTTTGTACATTTTAAAATTTCTTCAATTGAGCTTCAAGAATAAGAGTTCATAAAGTAAAGTTTAACCTGATTATAAAAATTCCAGTAAGATGAATTCAACATGAAGAAAAAAATAATTAATACGCTAAAGGATTTATAAACTTTTACAATTTTCAAACGTTCATCAGAAAAATTTAAACGAGATCACCAATTACAAAAAAAAAGGTCATAAGCAAAAACAAAAGGTCAAATGACGTATGTATTTCCGATTTATTTTATCTTTATAAGAGAAAATTACTTCTCTCCACAAAATATTTTGAATGCTTATGACGTTTAAGGATTGTGCAATATTGGTTAATAATGCTTCCAAATGTTGAGCTTCTTCCTCCCCCCCCCCAAAAAAAAATCAGAATTGTAAACTGTTCAGATTTAATAATGCAATAGATTTTTATTTATTTTTTTATAATTATTCAATTTATTGATAAATAAATATAACTATAATCACACAAAAAGCGAATTTTTTTTTTTTGTTCTATTACATACATTCCGATAGTTTTGACACAAAGCAAAATAAATTTAAAAAATATAATTATCTAAAATCTTTTAGCTTGAAAACCAAATCAAAATAAGATAATCTATAACGAATTAATGGAAAAATAAGAAAAACAAGGTCATATAGAAAAAAACTATTCACGTTCCATCAGCAATAAAATTAAATTAATTTATACCGTTTATGATGCAAGTTATATTAAAAAATAAACAATTTCCTTAAAAAGTTTGCTTCGTAAAATAAGTAAATAATTCTGGATTGATTTTCTTTAACTTATGAAAACTCAAAAAGAAACTCTTTAGATGTAAAATAATAAAAGTCTGTTTTGATTAAATTTTTGTATCTCTCTTGTAGATTAATATTTTTTTTAAATTCTCTTGTATTTATTTAAATATATAATGACATTTCTGAAAAAATTCTTCTCATTAAATATTTTTTTTATTTTTTATTTAATTAATTATTCGTCTATCTTTAATTATCTTTAATTGTTAACTGCTGCATAAACATATTTTAACAAAAAATTTATTGAATAACGAATTTTTAAAAACTATGCTTTTAAAATCGCGTTAACGAATCAGTGAAATAACATTTCCAAATATTTAAATTTATTAGTATCATAATTCTCGAGATTTTCATATTTAATATCAAAATAAAATTGATGGCATCATAAAGCTCAAATAATTTTAGCGCATCTTTAGATAAAGTTGTAAATAAAATAATAACGTTATTTATTTAAATAAAGTAATTTTTAGCGTTATTACAGTTGAATCGTCTTTGTTTTTATCGGTGTTTATACCACGAGGTCATTAGGAAAAATTGTTTCTTTCGTCAGACATGATTTTAGATAAACTTTTATACATTTATTAGTAAAAAAAAAATTATATGTACTATTTTTCCACTCTGAAAAATGAATCACCTGAATTAAAAAAAAATATATATATATATTTTTATGCTATGTCTGGTGCTCCAATTATTACTAATACTAGTCAGTTTCCGAATCCACCAATTATGATTGGCATAACTATAAAGAAGATTATAATGAAGGCGTGAGATGTTACAATTGTGTTGTAGATCTGATCATTTTTAATTATTGATCCTGGTTGGATTAGTTCTATTTGGATAATTAATCTTCTTATTTTTCCGATTATTCTTGACCATAGTCCAAATATAAAGTAGAGGGTTCCAATGTCTTTATGGTTGGTTAAAAAAAATCTACTTCTTCATTAATTTAGTTTAATGGGATGGCCGATTGTTTAGGTAGTAAATTGTAAATTTATTTAAGGTTTTATTTCCTCTCATTATGTCTTATATTCAATACTTAAACATGATTTTATATTGCATATATAACGGTGCAGATTTGCTAAGGCTTACTCGTTATGTTTAAAGTAATTTCAACTTTGAAGGTTAATAGTTTTTTTAACTTAAATCCTTTTATTGGATAAAAGTTTTTTTTTTGTTTTCTGAACTATTAATTAAGGTTGGTTAGTATTATTATTGGGATTCCAAGGGTATTTAATGTTATTACTATTACTGATTCTTTTCTAAAAATTTTTTTTTTTTGTTTTCTATCTTATTTTCTTGGGTTTTTGTTATTGATGGTAGCATTATGTTTAGGTATATAAATGTAGAAATTAATGATGAGCTAATTATTATTATTGGAATAATAATTGATATTTCTATTAAAAAAAAATATATATATTTTTTTTTATATGTTTTATATCCCGATAACAACTTGAAAGAAAGTAGATATTGAAATGGTAGATTCATTTAAATTAACATGCGAATGTTTTGCAAAACGGTTTCCTATTTTCAGGTGAATTTTGATATCAGTTTGCTTACGTATACAGTCATTTGGTTTACTAAAAAAAAAAAAACTAAAATAAATAATAAACAAAATATTTTTTTTTTTTTTTATCCTCCGGAATCACCGTTAAGGTATATCATCAGAAGATGAGATGAATGAATTATAGCGTGTGTGTAAAAATGCCATGCCTGACCGGGATTCGAAGCCGGGACCTCCGGATGAAAGGCTGAGACGCTGCCACTTAGCCACGGAGGCCGGCAAAAATAATAAATGAATAGAATTTTTAACATTTAATATTCACATTCTACGCTGTAGGAATATAAATTAAAAAATAAATTATTTTAAAAAATACTTCGTTTTTTAAAAAAATGTCAGATTTTCAAATCGCGTTAATTTCTTCTTTTTTTTTGTTAGATATTGTTCTTTACTTGATTAAAGGGAGTAAAAATGCTTTCAAAAATGGAATTTTAACCTTGTAGAACAAAAAATAATTTTAATGAATTTAAAATTTTGAAAAATATAATTTTTGGGTTTTCAAATGAAAAATTTTTTTATATTTTTGTTGATGTTCTTATTTGAAAAATTTGATAATATATCAAACGTAAATTTTCTGTACTATTGAGAAATAATACAGAAAAGAAGTAAGAGTACAAAATTACGGGAAATTATGAATGATGAATTATTATTATTACTATTATTAATTACAACGTAGCAGAGAAGTTTAATCACTTTGTACATAAAAATATATCATAATAAGATTAGTCAAAAGTCGCTACTACCGTTACAAAATCGGATTGACTTGTGCAGTAGAAACATGAACATGATTGTAACATGTTATATCTAGAAGCAATCATATTTCAGTGTTAACTTCATGTTTAACGACACTATCTTAGCTGATGACCATTTCCAGCTAAGCTGAGGTAGCACAACCGCCTGGAAGGATTCATCACTCATCTTCCTAATCAATTTAAATTAGTTATGACTCACCGCTAGCTTCCATTTAAATTACAAAAAATTATTATACTTGTTAATAAATATAATTTATACCATTTTAATATAGCAAATTAGTAGAAAAGATCATTATTTACACTTTAACTGGATGAATTATACGTAATTTAGGTCGACTGATAACGAACGATGTACCCTTCCTCCAGCTCAGACTGCCTCAACTTAGCTTGAAACGGCCTAGAGAATATACTATATTCTTCGTTTTCCGAGTACCTTAAAATTATAGTTCAAATCGAGTGCAACATTAGAATGAACTTTTCAAAAGACTTTGCGTAATAAAAGGAAAATAAAAACGAAATCGATACACCGTAAGACAAATAAAAATTTTATTCTATTTATAATAAAAGTTATTTAATAGATGAAGTGAACAAAACATTATTTTTTCTATACAAATCGGGGAAATTTTAATAAATCTTTATAAATTATTCTTTTTTTTTTTGAAGAATAATGACAAAGAAAGACAAAGTTAGATGTTTATTAAAGCTAAGTAATAAAAATAAAAAAAAAAGGAAAGACAAGAGAGTAAAAAATATAACAAGGAATTTTTTAAGTTAATAAGCCTTAACAAGAAAATAAAAGTATGACGTCAGAATTATGTCATCTAATATAAATAACTGCGGTGGGTACGTAATAAACAGCGACATCAGGTATAATTTAAACCTTAGATAGATAACATCTATACCGCATGATAAAAGTTGAATGTAACAATACAATTCCATATTTTTATTTATCAGAACTTTTATACAGTTGACCAACCCGTATAATTATGATATTATTTCAAAGTTTAATTGCAGAAGAAATAGAATTCAGAACGCTAGAAACAATAACAGAAGATGAAGAAGATACAATAAAAATATGATTTCTTCACATTAGGGAGAAATAAACAGAAATATTTATTTTTATTTATCTCTAAAATAATAAGTTTCCATTAGATTTAAATCTGTATTATAAAACTAGAGGGCGATTAATTCGTATGAGTAAAAGTTTTATCAATTTTTTTAAAGAATAAAAATACTTTTTTCAGAAGAAAACTTTTATTACAAAAAATATAACTAATAAAACATGAGTTGTGAAGTAAAACGAAATTGAAAAATATAGTCAATATTAAAATTATTATATTAATTAAAAAAAAACCATATTTTATATTAAAAAAAATTGTTTATAATAAACACATATTTTTGCGAGTGAATTTTTTTTTTTTAAATCAGTCTTATATAATACCCACCTTACCTTATTCTGCTTCGTATTCCAACAAAACTTGTTGACCAATCCAGATAGAGAGTTAAAGTAACATAGCTCAAATTTATTTTCTACTATTCGACTGGACTGTTCATAGAAATTGTATAAGCGTTTTTCTTACATAAATAAAGGTATATTTTTCGGATTGTATATCTATTAAGTATTTGTTGGTTTTCGTATTAAGTAATTTTTTATTTTAATTATTTATTTAACTACTGATAATAGTTTTAACATTCGAAATTCCATCTATTCCATAAATGGTTCTTGAACGTTCTGATTGTCATTTTACTTCAATAACAAAGTTATTTTTCAATTTAGAATATTTATTTATAATTTATATAATAAATTTATATTTAATTTTATTTATAAATAAATTTATATATATTTATTACTTTATATATTTAATACTTTATAACAAAGAATTTTTTTATAAAAAACAACTAAGTAAAATTTTTACAATATTTTTTAAACGTATCTAAACGGTCGAGTATTTCCCCTTCACCAAAAATCAAATAAAGATATCTATTTATTGCACATTTTTAAGCAGATTTTTTTAAAATGTCTTTCTAGGCTTAGAAATAGTTCAAGCTATCCCAAAGAAATACTTTGCTGGAAATATTGGGGGTGGGAGAGCAGATTTAAATTTAAAAATATCGATTTTTTACATTTATTTAAATTTTTAATATTATTAAAATTTAAATAAATTTATACTAATAATATTACAATAACATTTCCCCCTAATTCATTGCCTACTATTCATGCCTTCTATTCATTGCCCAACACAAAAATAAAATCTTAGGTCATTTTTTATTGGTTGTACTTTTTATAGTGTTTTTATTTTTGTTTCCTTCATTTAACACATTAAACGTAGAAAAAATTGTTAAAAATCTTTGAACTTGATTTCTGAGGGGAAAGCAAAATCAAAAATAAAAACATACACACGTTTTGAATGTTTAAAACTTTTTTTTTTTTTTTTTATTTAACATATAATGATAATCTTACAATAAAAATTCATCATAAATTAGTCCAATCACAAAAAAGAAATCTTAGGTAATTTTTTATCAAGTATAATTATTTTTGCACTACATACGAATAAATAACCAATACCAGGAATGTATTAAAACTTTGTTGTCAGCTTTTTTTTTTAAATTTCTATTAATTTTCTGATTACCTATTGACGAAAATCGAATTTTGACAGTTAAAATCCATCAAGTTTAATATTTTTAATCTCTGTAAACGAATTCTAGGTTTTCTCTTTTTTTATTTAAAATTTTTTTGTTGAACTTTTTTTTTTTAATTTTACTTTTTTTTTAACTTAATTTCCCAATAAATGACTACGTAGTTAAAAATATTTTTTTGTAACTAGATCTTCAACAAATAATCAGAACTTCAGAAAGTATGGTTTCTGAAAAAAAATTAATGATGACTATTATGAATGATGATTACCGAAAGTTTTCGAAGGCGTAATAAAGAACTAGGATGTTTTAATCGATAAACATTACTTGGACTACGAAAGGTAACGGAAATGTTGAATCTTATAATCAGAAATACTTTTTGTAACTACGTAGTCATTTTAATTGAGAAGTCGTTCAAAAATTGAAAAAGAAAAAACTTTTGACACAATTTAAAAATTTTAACTAGATTGATATTAACAGTTAAATTTTAATCGTTATAGTAGATTTTCCAGTAATGAAAAATTGACAAAAATATTAAAAAATAAAAATATAAATGAAATATTTACAGTAAATATACAGATTTTTGTGTAAATAATTAATAACAGTGTAAACACAGTTAATTTTTATTTTTATACTCTGTACTGGCTGTTTTGCAAATCGTTTTTTAAGTGCATTCTTCATTTTTATTAATTACTTTTCTTAATTCTAAATCTATTGATAATATTGTTTAAAATCGAAATCACCAGCTAGTTTCAAAAATTGTTATTTTTTTAACAGTTTTTGAAAATATCCTCTTTTCGAGTTAATTTTTTTTAAAAATTAGGAAAATTAATTTTTTTGTCATTTATATCAAAATCACTGAGATAATTTCAACTTCACTTCTAATTTAGTCGACGTAGATAATTTTATAAGTTAAGAGACAAAAAAAAGATGTTTACTAATACAAAAAAAATGCAATGAAATGAAGTAGTCTCATTTTAAAAATATTCATTATTACAATAATGAAAATCTTTTATTTTAGTTTGAAAGAAAAATTAAGTAACAATCATTATAAAAAATCCTTTTCAAAACAAAATGATATGTAATATAGCTACATTTAATAATTTGATTTCTCCAAGATCAACAAAGTTAAAACCGCACTAGTTACAACTTTCCTATTGATAAGTAATTGCATGCTATTAGCAGTTAATAGTTGGAGTTGATTGCACTAAAAAAAAGAAGTCTATTTACATTTTTAACTTTACGCAACGAAATGACGTGTAAAGAAATACTCTATAAATAATAAAGTTAAATAATTTAGTTTTATTTGTTCCTAGCGGGAAAGTTTCTTTACTACCCCTGTTGAACCACATCGTTCAGACAGAATTACAATGTATTGGTAATAAAGCAATACGCGTACTATACTGGCATAATGTGAACATAGTTTGTAGTATGAAATTCCTTGTTCAACATCCAACGAGAAAATTACTCTTCGAATCACCCACAATAGTCATTTGACTAATATGTGTAGACTGACGTTATTATTTATTATCTGCGAATGACATTTTCCATCTCATCAAGCTTTATGTAACAATTTTTAAAATTAAAGTTATGATATTAATAGATTTTTGTACTAGAAAAAAAAAATCATCATTATTTCAATACGCCTCACCAGTTAATATTTCTAAGACAGCAGTCAATAAAGTGATTTAAACAGTACAAAAAAAAAAATTATCAAAACTATATGAATCGTTTTTGAGAATTGAGTCTTAAAATTTAACACTTTTTAAAAATGTAATAAATAATTATAATCTTTCATTAATTTTATGAAAATAAAATAAAGGTAATAAAAAAATTAGACAGTATATTGTATATTTGACCAAAAGTTAAAAATCAAATTTTTTTGAAACAGTCAGAAATTCCACTTTAAATTTTTTTCAGAATACTGATCGTATCTAATGTGTAGTGACGTTAAAATTCCCGG
The DNA here is from genome assembly GCA_010016005.3 of Zanna intricata. NCBI lineage: Eukaryota > Metazoa > Arthropoda > Insecta > Hemiptera > Fulgoridae > Zanna > Zanna intricata. The sequence continues at coordinate 21,149 of JAAAKQ030478120.1, forward strand.
AAATATAGGTTGTTTTATGTTTCTAAAAAATTAGGGCTAAACGTACGAATACCAAACGAAACGTCTAGCTACATTTTAGCCAGTGAGTTTACCAACTAGTTTCAAATTAAAAGTGAAAAATTGAAGGCTTTATATACTTTTACTCCTCGATTAGTTTTCTATTAACCTTTGCAACTGCATTACATTATTAGATTTTTTGTTTTAATAAAGAGAGTTATCGGCTTGTATTATTAAACCTAACTCAACTACGCCAGTGTAAAAGAGCAAAAAATTTTTTTTGCTCAGTTTGGAAGATTTTAAATCAACAGTTTACTACTGTATATCATCTATTTTTCAAGTAATAGTGATTTTAAAAAAAAATGCTTTTAAAAAACTTGTGTGTTCAGTTAAACTGCTTAAAAACTATGTATTCATTAATAAAAAGTAACTGTTATAAAAACAAAGACGTGGATTTTTAAACGAAAAAAGTTTTTATTAAATATAACTTCAAAGGAGAGAAAAATGAATAAGTAATAAACAGATTGCATATCCCTTACTGAAGACTTTAATTTATAACATAACCCAGTGTCTATTAATTTCTTTCAAAAATTTTAATACATCGACTGTAATGGCGCAAAATACTTATCAAATTTTTATTTACGAATTTATCCGTGACGTAATGATCGTGGTTTCATTATAGTACAGTTTTTTTATTCAGTTTATCAAAACGTACAAAATCAATATCTGGAAAACAGTTGGTCAAAAAACGCCCAAATCGCCTGAGTACAATAAGAAACGATTATTTATTGAGCATGTAAAACTACCTATTTATATTTTTGTTTGTTTGTGGGGTTAAGTTATAAGTATCTTCAATTCTTTTTTTTTTTTTTTAATGAAAATTAATAAATAAATGAAATAATGTGTATGTTAACACGAAGCTGATTGGAAAATAAATTAGAATCATCCCGTATTTGTTACCCTTATTCTAAACAAGTTCATTAGAAAATGTGTAGCGGGAGTAAAATGCGTTGAACAGAATATGAAACCCTCAACTTTAAGCTACGCATCTCATCAATAAGATGTAATAAAAATAAGGTAATGTAATTGTAATTAAAATGGTCAAAACATTTTTCAGTTATTAATAACTGATTTTTCATTTTTAAGCCGACTTTGAGATCAAATGCTTCACTTAATCAATGTTTGACCAGATCTTCATACACTGAACAACGAAAATATTGTCATTCAAAAAAGATATTTTCGCATAACTTTGTAGTATGTATGTTAGCAAAATTCACTCCTGTTGAAGTTATACTAGTTTCCTAAATAAATTGTTACGAGGGTCATTTCATAAATAATGCACAAAAACTTTTTTTACTTACACTTTTTATCTTTACTAAAATATCTCTTTACTTACCTTCAATATAGTCTTCCTGCTTCTCAATGACCGAATCCCAACGAGTTGGAAGCTTTACTATACCTTCGAGGATATCATCTTTGTTCATCTGTCGGATGGCTCGGGGAACGGCGGTAGAAAGCTCTTCCAGAGATTGAAAACGACGTCCACGCATAGGTTGTTTCAACTTTGTGAATAGGTCGT
>JAAAKQ030478131.1:0-22724 GCA_010016005.3 Zanna intricata
ACCGAATGGGGTGGTGGCGGGAGAAATGCCAGCAAACCAATAACCCAGCTCTTCACTGGACACGGGTGCTTTCAGACCTGTCTGTCTCCATCGTATTGGAAAGAGAAACAATGGCAACTGTATGTTTTGTCATGCTCAGGACACGGCGGAGCAGACCTTGTTACATTGCCCAGAGTGGCATGCTAACAGGGTCACTGCAGACATCGACGGGCTTAGGCCAGAGGACGTTGTCATCTTCGACAATTGTAGAGCGGTTGATGGATTTGCCACCGCAGTTATAAAACGGAAAGATGAAGAAGCAGGAGACGAGAACACTGATCAAGACTCAGACTTGGGCTGGGAGGAGGGACAGCCCGCTGCTGAGTTGCCGAGCGTCCCTGCTTGCAGGGATGGACGGCGATGATGAAGCACCGGGACTCCTGACCCTCGCTGCTCGCATTTGCACACACACACATAAGGAGGAGCCGGGGATGGGACAGCCTCCTGCTGAATAGCCGCGCGTCCCTGATTTAGGATGGACGGCGATGATGACACACTAGGACTCGTATCCTACCGGAGTGAACACGTGCACACACATACAAGTACACTCACAAAAAAAAAGTGTGAAGTGGAATGAGATGAGATGGGCGAATGAGTGAGTGTACTAGACAGAAAAAAAAAAGATGAATGACACAGACAAAGACCACAGAGTGTGGTGAAGAAACAGACTGGAGGGGGAAGGAGTGACGGACAGCCCCCTGCTGAGTCATCACCTGTCTGGGCTTGCTACGGTGGGTGGCAATCATGATGCACGGGGACTCCATATCCTCAGAACCCAAAGGCACCTCCCTGAGGCTGAGTAATGCTTAATTGCAGGTCCGGTCTCAGGGAGGAGGAAAATGTTGGGGGGGTTTTTTAGTTGGTGAGAGGCCGACACTATCATATGTGCAGGCAGATAGTGGCTGGTAGAGCTTTTTCCACCCCTACGAGAAAAAAAAAAAAAAAAGAAGAAGTTAAATACCCAGTTAAAGAAAATTTCACATATAGATTTTTTTTGTTCGCTAAAGATTTACAGTGCATAGCGTATTTATATTTTTTATGTCTAAAAGCTAAAAATATTTACACTATTATTGAAAAATTAACGAAGAATGTGTAAAGATGCTGCTTGAACTTGTTTGAACATACATATACGTCTATGAACAGAATAGCATAGCGTGTGAGCAGAGCGCTGCTTCAACTTTACTGTTTACATACACTTGCTTATTACCTCTAATTGTAAAAAAGCAGTTTTATTACCCACAATAGCATTATTTTTGCTATTATGTTGGTAGTGATAACAAGTGGAAGTACATAAAACTTACTTCAGTGCGATTTCTTAATTTTTAAATGTAAGAATATCTATAATTCAACTGTTGTTAAGTTTGAAAGACACTGGTTTATTGTAAATCGATCATTGATTTGAAACAATGAAAGCATTTTTAAATTAAATAAATATATAATTTATCCAAAAAGGCTGTATATTGAATCAGTAAAATGCTATATCAAATTTGAATGTATTCTAGATATACCTATATATATATATATATATATATATACATATATATATAAGTATATCTATATATATATAAATATATATAAATAAATATATATATATATATTTTATGAAAATAATTATTTGAATCGATAATATAAGACATTTAAATAAGTTCATTGCTTTGATAAAACAAGTTTTATAATAATATATTTGAATAATTGAACTGAATAAAATCTCAAAACCAACAAGTATAAAATTGTTTCTAATGACTATTTATGATTTGCTGAAATATTTATTATTATAAAATACACACATTCATAACATTAGACTTTCTTTACGTTCAAAGAATACAAAAAAAATATTTATTTTGTGTAGAGCATAAATATTTTTTTTTGTCTTATTTTTATGTTGACGGATTATAATTTTGAAGTTATGTTAATTAAGGTTTTAGCTTATTTAGAACAAAAATAAATCTTTTATTATTTTTTAAAATTTTATTTTATAGTTTACATTGTTTAATTAACGTTATGAGCATACCTCATCCTGAACGTCTGATGGTCAAAGAAAACTGTCTGGATACCGGTAGAAAAAAAGAAGGCAGGAAAAGGAAGCCGAAAGCCATAAACAAGTGGTGCGTTACAAAATTATATCCAGAGTTGTTCCAAAACAAAGACGACTCTGAGAATCCATCATAAAGTCCGGTTATAAAAGAAAATACAAAATCTGCAGAGGCTGAATCTTCAGAAGATGATGATAAACAAATGGGCAAAGTTTCTAAATCAATTGGGACTGATGACACTGACTCTATCATCACCAGATGAAAGCATTGAACAAATAGACACCAACATGACACCCACAGAAAGCATTCTACAAACATTAAGTACAGATCAGTATTGTAGTCAAGAATTTTAGGAGACGCCGAAAAAAGGTTTTAGAACCACCTAAACCATTGCATAATTAAAAATTTCCCTCCATTGACAATGATCAACATTTTAGCATAAATTAAGCAAATTTTAAGCAATGGAGAGCAAATTTTACAAAACTAGCTAGTCTACTCTCTTTCACAAAACTGCATTTACTGCTTCTGTTGCAAAACTGTCGGCTGTGTAGCTAGTTCTCTTTCAAAGGAGGGTTTTAAAAGTTGGATGCACCTCAACGAAACTTTAAATTTCCAAAAATCATATTCAGGCCCAAAAATCATGGTGAGAAATGAACCAAAGGTTAAAGTGTTATAACACTACATATGCAGCTACTTAAAGAATTATTAATATCGAAACAGATTATTGGAACGGTTCTTCTAAGAATCGTAGCAATTACTAAAATGCTTGGTAAAAGTGGTCTGGCTTTTCAAGGTACAAGCAATAAGTTGTTTGAGTATAATAATGGTAATTTCTTAAAAATAGTTCAAGTTGCTATCTGAATTTGATCCCATTATGGAAGAGCACATGGTTAGACAGCTGAAAAAAGAAGAGACTAAAGCTCACTATCTTGGGAAAAATATACAAAACGAGATAGTAGATCTGCTGCATCAAAGTTTTAAATCTCGTATTATTGATGAAATAAAAAAATCCAAATACTTTTTCATAATTTTAGACTGTACTCCTGACAGTAGTAAGTTAGAGCAAATGAATCTTGTAATCAGATGTGTTTCAGTCAATAAATTTGACACTGATGTTGAAATTAAAATTAATGAAAGCTTTTTAGGCTTCCTAAACTATTGAGTGACACGAGATGGGAGAATAGAATAGAGGTCATAAAGCATTTACGAAAACCAAGAAACTGATAATTTAATACTTTTCATACGAAGCATAATATGAACCCATCAAAGATCCAAAAGAAAAATACAAAAGAGATTTTTTTTAATTTTACAATCAATCAAGCATTAAATGAATTGGATGCTACATTTCAACAGCTCAGTAATCATAGTAACTATTTTCAATTCTTTTATAATACATACAATCTAAATACCATGTCCAAAAAAATGCTATTAAAACACTAAGAATTTAAAATGTGTTTTAACTGATGGGATTCTGATGGAAATGTCAATAGTACAATACTAATAGGTTAGCATTAGGTAGGGGTAAAATTAGTAAAGGAAATTTCAGCAATATCAACGCTTTTGGGCCAAAACAAAAGCATAAGGAATGTACTGAGCTTTATTACAAAGTTAAATTTTCCCTCAAAGCTTACTATTGCTTTAAGATTATTGCTAACAATACCAATACCAATAATTCTTTCTAAATAAATGCTTTTATTAAAATTTAAATCGATTTGATTTTTAATAAAAGTAAAAAATATGTACCTTTATTTTAAAATATATATATTTTTAAGGGCGGCAATTTGTCTTTTTGTCCGGAGCAATGTAACCGCTAGAGCAGCCACTGATACAACATAAATTGAAAAATCATCCACAAATAAAGAACCCATAACGGGTTTCGCAGTTTTAATACTATTTTTGACTATGGCAAATAAGGTTAACTTATGACACTTCCTTATGATATTCTGTTAGTGTAAAATTATCGGATACAGTCGTTTCAACTCGAACTCGAAAGGTCCGACTACTGAGGAAACCTCTGATAAATGCAAGGATATTTCCTTGTATACATTATTCATGCAGTTTATTTAGAATTCCCTTTCTCCAGCGTCATACGCCTCTTGAATGTAGAAAAATATAGCAACGAGGCCTTGGCGAACTAGAACGTGTTTTGAATGACAGATTCAAGAGTATGCACATGATGGTAAACTCTCTACATTTGTGGAAACTGCAAGGTTTGGGGGCAGTTAGGGAGTTTCTCTCGAGGTAACCCACTATATGACAGTTTACCATTCGTTCTATAATCTTGCACAGGATACTGGTCAAAGAGATAGGATGATAACTTATGGGATATAATTTATCTTTACCAGGTTTCAGCACAGGAATCATCAGTGTTTCTGACCAAGAATATGGAATCTGGAAAGAATCTGACCGAAGAAGATACACAAAAGATGTCGTAATGTAGTATCTGGGAGGCAACTTAAAGGCCCTACTGCCTACAGTGTAGTAGGACCGGTGGAACGGGTGATGCTGCAGGGAATGGCATAGCCAACTCAGCATGGCCCCCCAGGAAGTTAGAGGCTGAAGGTTGAAAGGTAGTGCCTAATAAGTCGAGTTCGATCCTAGGAGGTTGGGATAAGAATCAGTGAGGTGTGGTAACATACAGAATCTGAAATTTCCAGGGGGAGAGGAAAGTGTCACAAGAATACTTCAGGTATACCTTAGGCTCATTATAAAAAAGGATATGAAAATGGTGAAGCTAAGATTAAAGAAAAAATATTTATAGGACCACATACACTTCATCCGGAGTCCTGGGTTCGAATCCTGGTCAGGCATGGCATTTTTCACAATTCATTCAATGGCTACAATTCATTCATCTCATCCTTTGAAGATATACCTAAGGTGGTACCTACCGAAAAAAAAAAAAAAAAGGACCACATACACTAAAAGATAACTTTGCTTGGACATCATTCAAGAGTGTCTGTAAAAACTTTTTAGGAAATCATAAGGAAGAAAATTACAAAGAAATAATAGATGATCTTTTAACATCATACAGACTCATGGGATGCACTATGTCACTGAAAATCCATTTTTTGCATTCCCACCTGGATTTCTTCTCAGAAAGTCTTGTAGCAGTGAGTGACAAACATGGGGGAGCGGTTCCATTAAGACATTTCAACTATAGAAAAACAATATCAGGGAAAGTGGGGTCCAAACATGCTTGTAGACTATTGTTGGACACTTTTAAAAGAGACAGACCTGAAATATAATACAACAAAAAAAGAAAATAAGGCAAAAATACTGACAATTCCATTTTCTAGATAAGCATCGTATTGTATTGTGTAAAAAAAAAAAACTAAAAAATTTAAATCACACGTCACTCAAAAACCTTACTTGATAGAGAAAAACCAGTTACATTTTTAAATTCATCATAAAAAATACTAATAAGTAAATACAATTAATTATTAATACAAATAATAAATACAAGTTTTGTGACAAAAAAATGTAATTTTTTGTTGACCAGTGAATTAATATTTTTAAATAAACATTAAAAAATGGTAGTTATTTTGCATACCCTATGATCTCATACCATATGTGAAATATTTTTCTTTACTACACATGTGTGAAAAGAGTAATGAGTTTATTTACCCTTAAAAAAATATTAAAAACTTCATAATAACTTCAAAAAACCTCCACATTGAGGTAGACAATGAACTAATTCAAAATAAAATCAATTCTTTTCAATCTTCAATTTCTCATTATAATAAAGACCATGTATCAAATCTCATATATATTGCAAGCAATCTGTCCTTCACATTTATGCACAGAGATTTCATATTAAAAGATCCTCAAAATAACTATTTCAACAAAAAATATTATTCAGTTGCTAAAACAATGAATAGATCAAATATACATCTTAAATCCTGATGTGTGTAAAGTGTGAGAGGAATTTAGATTACATGATATGTAGTAAAGAAAATTTTCATGGTGCCTATTAGTGCTAAAGTAACTGGTAAAACCACTCAGGGCAAAGCTGTTTAAGAAAATGCATTTCAAAGATAAATAAAAACAAGAAATAATTCTGTGGCTTGATAACTGTTTGGAAAAGAAGAATTTGTTTCTTTTTTCTCTACGCAGTAAATTTAGATGATATAAGTCGTACAGAAATTGTCCTACAATATTTTGAGGTAGGCGATATATTCATGGCAGCAGGTACATACCACTAAAGAGTGGAATTGTCAGTGCAATGAATAGGTAACAAACTGCATAACATCCAAGACTTTATTGAAGCTGAACAGAAAGCATTGCCTCTCACTGAATTTCTTGCTGTGGATCAGATATTTCTTTACTTCGACAGATTATTTATCTACCTAGAAACTGGATTATTTAAATTTTAAGTCACATTAAAAAACATGGTTGGAGAAGTTTTCAACAGAAGAAATCTCAGTATTAAATATAAAATTGATCAACACAAAAGATTATATACCAAAAAATTTAAAAGTACTTTGACTTCTGTGCTTTTTAAACCTATACAACAAATGAAATTGAATGGTATGTCACATGAAAAAAATTAACATTGTTGAGATTCTTGGTAACTTATTAAGAAAAAATTGACTTGTTTTAGGAGAATCTTTTTGTTTCAGAACAAAATTTCTGAAAAAGTGGCCTTTCACATAAAATGATTTTAATTACAAACTCTGATGTCAAATAAAATAGAAGTTATACTTTTTAGGGGAATTCTTTATACATAGTTCACTTTATTTATTATATTATATTCATTAATATTACATTCACATTTATTAGCCATTATTAATCCTAATAATTCACTAATCCTATTTCCTGTTGAGTAAATAAAATTTTCCTAATCTTATTTACTTAAGAAAAATAATGGTGTCTCACTTGCACAATTGTTTTTTGACATAAAATGAATACAATTAAATACACAGACAAAATAAAAATATACCACAAAAAATAATTTTTACTTACCAAATGGGTGTGGAAAGAAATTTGATAAAATTATTTGTAGGTAAAAGTTTGGTTTTATTGATATGATTTTTTTTTTTCTTAGGAGGATCATTATACTAAGGGAATGATTGTCCTAGCTAGATCCACCAATATAAATAGACTGGTAAAAAGAAATCTTAAAAAAAATTTTAAATCTGTTTGAGCACTCAAATAACAGAACTTATTTTTGCAAAATTAATAGATTTACAAAACTTTTCTTGATGATCCATCTTACAAATTTAATATCATGAATTTATACTTCTGAAAATAAGGTGATATTTTTTGTTTGTAGGACCCACTTAAAAAAAAATTAATACTCAACATTCTGTTTGAGTTGAATCCAATACGCAAAATCAGGTCTATTTGAAGTTTTTTAACATGTACAATATCTATTTTGTACAGTTGTGCTTAAGCAGATGACTACTTTACAATTATAAAAGCTTTTGACAACACTTTCCACAACTCATGAGATTCCTTGAGAGCTTAAATTAATGGTATTTTTTTCTAAAATAATACTTTCTAAGTTGCAAATACATTTTTCTACTTTTGACCACCAATTTTTCTTTTAGTTTATTTTTGATTTCTTAATTGTAAACATACAAGGTAATGAATTCCATTCTAGACAGTATACTTTTTTTCTTCAAATAAACATTGACCAACACTGAAGAAAGGAATGAATTGAAAAATAATCTTCCATTTTTGTTTTTTTAAACAGATAATGAGTAGCACAATAATAAGTATAACATTAGAAATTAGAGTCACAATAATGAGGTTGTTAATAAAGTTTAAACTTGAATAGATATTCATTAACCTAAAAGATTTAACTTTACGTAAGTAGGAAAGAACTTCGATAAATTAAATACATTCAAACAAATATGAAACTATTTAACTCTTGTCTTCAATTAATATTCACACCCTCTCAATTAAAAGATGCTTTTTAATATCCTCTATAATTAACAAGTTCAATAACGCCGGGCAACAAAGTACCACAAATATGGCGATAATAAACTTATTCTTCAATGACCATAGAGGTAAATCCGGTTGTCTTATTTGGGAAAAACAAGTTATAAAGGCATCCGACGTAGAATTTAATATGTAGAATTTATTGTTTATTTATCACTTTAACTTATAAATAAATATTTAGGAAATTAGTAATTGCTAATCTGTATACTGTACAAAATATATTCTATGAGATATATTCTTTTTATTTAAAAAAAAGGAGAGTAATACAGAAGTATTTTAATAATAGTTATTTGACTAATTATAATACCTTTTACGATCTAGTAACGTTAGGATTTAGAAATTTAATTTTACAGACTGGTGTTGGCTACCGTGTGTGTAGAATTTTGACATAATTGGATCTGGTATAATGTTTGTGGTATTTGTTGAATGAATAACCTTATTTACAGATGGAAATGAAACTCTGATTATTGTGATATTTTTTTTTTTTTTTGTAAATTTAAGGTCTTTAAAGATATTACTTGTTATTATTGAGGCCAATATTATACTTGTTAATATTCAAGATGGGGGTACCAAAATTCTTTAGATACATAAGCGAAAGATATCCTTGTTTGAGCGAACTTGTTCAAGAGCACCAGGTTTGTTTACTTTGGAATATTACAATTTTTATATTTATTTTATTATTATAAATGTCTTTGATGAAGTTGACTATCCCTCTTTCCAAACTTGGGTTTTCTCAGCAAATTTCGCTAAATCTAGTTATGATTATTTTCTTCGCTTGAATTAACTTGCAATTAACGGATTTTGTATTTTCCTCACTATTTCAGGTTTTAATCTGAAATCTCTCTTTATCAGGTTTTAATCTGTTGTTTTTTTTACTTTGAGATTAGTATTTATTATCTGATAGTTACACCACCTAACGGACATTCACCTCCATAATTCTTGAATAAGTTCTCATATGATTTAGAGAGAAGCATTAGTACTTTGGAATACGCGCATGCATGTATAAACGCGCGCGCGAAAAGAAAAGAAAGAAAATCGTTTCTATGTGTGGTTTTTTTTCTAAGAACATCTGTATGTTTTTACTATATTTATATACAAATTACTCATACTTTTTTTTAGGCTGAATTCCAGAGTTATTTGCCTGAATTATTTTATTGTTCACTTCAGAAACAATCGGATGCCCAATTATAATATAATAATAATAAATGAGTTCGGTGTTATATTATGGTTTTAATGATATATTTATTTATTAATTGATCATGTTGATTATAGGTTAATCTTTTACTCAATAAATTTTATGCTTTTGTCTAAATTTCTTGGATTTTTTGCTGGTTTTTTAGATGGAAAATTTTCTTAATTTTTATTTCTACATCAGTTTCAAATATGTAGCTAAAAATGGAAAGGTTGCTGTATTGTTATAACATATGATAAGTCTTAAGTTGTTCTTTGATTTTTTCTGCTACTTTAACCCAACGTTTAGTTTGTGTTGTTCATGCCTTTGGTGGATTAATATTCTTTCTTTTTTTTTATTAGAATATATTTTTATTTTGTAGGGTAATTATTTACAATTAGGAACTCACCTCTAATTCTGATGTAATTTGGAGTATTTGTTATCTAGAGGCCAATTTATTCTTTAAAATTGAAATTATTTGTTAGAAATATCATTCTCCTATGTTATATCCCTCATAAATTACACAGTACCCTCACCAAAGATTTTGTAATTGAACACTATACAGATGTATATATATTATTTTTGGACTAAATAATTTGGTTAAGTTTGTTCATTAATTTAAAAATGAGATTAGATTCACTTATTACTAAATTATGTTAGGTTAGGCTTAAGTGCAACATACATTATTAATGGAATAAATAACTTAAGTGAAATTTAATTTAAGTAGATTAAAATTAGGTTAGATAACTAACAATTCTGTGTACTGAACTTCATATATCAACATAATCTGATCAAACAAAACCTAATACTTGATAACCTTGTCTGATTAACCTCAAATAATAAATTAGCTGATTATTAGGCTGAGCCCATAATTTTATACATTAACCAACTATTTAGTTTGAAAATAATGTATAATACACTTTTATTTCATTATTTTATAAAAATGGATATTACACATGGATATTAACATATAGTTTATAGAAGGTGTTGAAAATTACCTCCTCCAACATCAAAACAACAGTGCACACATTTCAGTTTGTTTTTGAACACTTTAATCAGCTGATGTACTGGAATATCTCATATGTATGCCATTATTGCAGTAATAGATCTGTCAATTGTGCTTGGTTTGCTGTGATACACTGGGTGTTTTGCTGCTGCCCATAGAAAGTAATCTGGGGGAGTCGGATCAGACGATCATCCTTCAAAATGATTTGTTTACAAAAAAATTTGCAAAAGTGTCATTGTCCTGTTAGCAGTGTGTGCTATAGCACCATCTTGTTGGAACCAACTATGATTTATTTTTAGTTCCATTAACTGACTAATGAAACTTGTTATAACAGTACCATAATTATCATTATTAACTATATTTTCAAAAAAGATTGGGTCAACACTCCACATTCTGCTCACACCAACCCATACTCCAATTTTCACTTCATGTAAGATTTTTTGTGTAATTCATGGGGATTAGTTGTTGACCACAGTCATGTATTTTTTGAAATAATATACCCTCCCAGATGAAACCACACTTCAACTGTAAAAAACATTGTATCAAGGATACCTATGGTCTTGAAAATATTTAACCATTAACATTTTGGCATGATATGTTGGTTTCAGTTCTTGATCACACATTACCTTATTGGGGAAAAATTTCAGTTCTTTTCTTACTGCTTTATGTGTGGTAATAAGTGCGATATCTTGCTGCTGTGCTAACTTATGAATTAACTTAGATGGATTTTCAGCAGCCATAGCATCTGAAATATCAAGCAATTTCTGTTGTGTTTAGATGGTCCTCCACCTCGATCAGCGTCTTCAACTGAGCCTGTTGCCTGAAATTTTTCAATAATAGTTTGAACTGCATTGTGATTAGGAACAGGAGTATTTGGAAACTTTTCTGAAAATTTGTTCTTCACTAAATCAAACCCAATCACCTTCATGAAAGATGTCTTTAAAAAAAAAGCATTCTTCTACCAAACAATTACGTGTCTCGCAAGTGTTGATTGGGTTAAATGAATCAACACAAAATGTTACAATCGCAACTCAACATCTGATGTCTTGGTTTCTTACTGAGTAACACCCAACAGGGTAATCCACTGGGCAACCATCCTAATGCTGAAAGAACAGAATGCACCACATAATTCTAAAGCATACTGCTCAGCAATTTTCTGAACGCATTATATAATTAACATTTTTGTTTTTAACATTACATAGTAAAGTAGCTTTGCTATTATTGATATTTATGTTTGATAACTGAGATATTTAAATTGTTTTGTAGCTTTTACAATATTTTATAATGAAATTTCACACAGCTCAGTTTTATCACCTGTGCGATTCAATTTTCTAAAATATTTCATTTTCCTAAGGTGTTCATTGCAACTAGTGAATAATAAGCAACCCACCCTTGGCCCAATGAGACAAGGATGATATGTATGACTTGTGAATGAGGTATAGACCTTTATAGACTCAGGCCGACCATTTCTGAGACATGTAATTAATTGAACCCAAGTTACCAAAGTACTACATTTGTATCTATACATTGTCATTTTACCTTTACTTCCTGGTATATACTACTTGAAATATAGATGTTATGGAACAGTCTGTTGTAAGATACAAACTTACAAATTTATCCAACATCTTGTGAACCAATTGAATCTTTCTGTATGAAATAACTAAAATTCTATACTAAAGATAGAATTCTTTACAATTAATATTATTATTAATTAGTAAGAATTTGATGGATTATTCTAATTAGACTGAATTTCTGCATTGAATCTGTTTCCTAGTTTTTGGCTATTAAATGTAGAATTTTATTTGGATAGATATGAGCGACTTATGATTTTATTACAGATAGAGAATGTTGATCTTCTGAATAACACTGAGAAAATTGCTTTTCACAGCATTTTCTTTTATGGTTTGAATGTAGTAGAATGAAAAAATAAGTTACTTGTAGCACAATATGAAAAGCTATTGGTGGAAAAAATAGACATTTTTAATTATATGTAAAAAAAGCAAGGAATAGCAAATTGAAGAAAACTGCCTGATGGATCAGCTAAGCTGAAATTTTTTTCAACTCCAATTGAGCATGCTAGCATCTAATATCATGTTTTCATGTAATGGTAGGTTGATGAAAAGGAGTATTCACTTATAGTAATATGGGACATGGACATGGCTGGAGAAGAGAAGAAGGCTCTGAGATCTTTATGTTACCATACTTAGTTAGAAATACTAACTATAAACAGGGATATGTTAATAGTACTGGAAATATGGGACTTGTCATATACATCAGATATCAAGTTATGCTTAAATGTGAATGTTTCTTTTAGTAAAGAATAGATTGATATAAACTAATTTAAATAAATTTATGGCCATTTTTTTCATTACTGAAATTGATTTATGCAACAATATTGCTTATCAGACAATGTAATTTTGAATCAGTAATATTTTTTAAGTATAGGAGATGTATGCTGGTTGTCCATTAACTATTGCCCAGGTTGTCAATGAAACAAAAAATACCATGTGAATGCAATTCAACAGTCCTTTATTCAAGTATTTATATTAATATAAGGTGTATCCATTTTCACTTTTTAAACAATTTGAAATCTTTTGGTATAAAAACTTAAATGTTGAAAAGGTCTGTATCTCATTTTATATTAAAATTACTATTAGATGGCTCCTCAGTTGTAAGGAGAATACTGGTTTTTACCTTATTCTTTATCATCACAGACTCAGTAGTAATATTGAAAACAGTTTCAAACTGAGCAGCTACATTTAGACTGGGAAAATCCATATGGCCATTCAAAACTGAATAAAGTCAGTGTTGAGACTATTAGCAGAAATTTCTGTGTTGTATTTTCTTGTAACATGTGCTTTTATTGTGAAGGGATGAAATAGTTAGGACTTTTTAGAAATAGTTAGGGATGAAATAGTTACCTTATCTCATTATGCCCTAACAGTTTAATGATAAATGTCTTTGCCTGTTGCTGAAAAATTCCCACGAGCTTTTCCTACTTCATTCACAAATTTCAGGGTTGCTTATTTCATAATCTTTCTTTCCAATTTATGGTAACATTTGTGTTGATGTGTAACAGCCTTTCAAAAATCAAGTTACAATTGATAGTATGTTAATTACTACATTTTTAATTTTTTCATAATCTACATTAGCTTACACTCAATCTGTGAATCATTGATTTATTTACATCTCATGTTATAATTTTTGTTTAATTTTTTTCAGATACCTGAGTTTGATCATTTATATTTAGACATGAATGGGATCATTCATGTTTGTTCACATCCAAATGATTTTGATCCACATTTTAGGATAAGTGAAAAAGATATATTTAGTGATATCTTCCATTACATTGAGGTATGAATTAATTTGTGCTAATTAATTAGCTTTTTATGGATGAAATTACAATTTTTTAACTTTTATTACTAATTACTTAATGAGCTCAAATTTGATAATTTATTAAAAACAATAATGTTCATGACATCTGATGAGAATTATTAGATTATTATTGTATGTTTCTATTTCTTACTTTGGTCATAGTATGAAATTTTAAAAGCATTGACAACTAGTAGAATGTTTTGTATGTATGTTTATAGGTGTGCTATTATTGACATGAGAATTTAAAGTAAGAGACTATTGTATAGGTGATCAACTAGTATGTTTAATTTGTTTGTTTGTTTAGTAAGTGGTTTGAATGTTTAGATTTTTTGTGTTAAAGTGAGATTGTAAGTTTGATAATATTTAACGTTCTTTTGTAGATGCAAGTAGTTTTCTATATTGTTTGTATGTTTGTTGCCCTATATCCTGAGTTGATTAGGTGTTTGGCAAATGTTGATTCTGTTTTGTTGTGAAGTGCTTGTACTTGTAATTAATATTTTATGAATAAAAGTATATGCTGTTTGGCATAAATGTAAAATTATTGTAGTTATTTAAAATGAGCTTGTAAACACTAGACCATATTTATCATTCAGGTTGTTACTGGTAGTGGTGTTTACAGATCTGTATTGGGAGCAAAGAGAAAAGATGCACATCGTAACAAACCACTCTTCTAATTTGCTTAGCACAAATTTTTTGACATTAAATTGAATGTAACTCAGTTTAATGTCAACATTAAATTTATTGTTCAACAAGCAGTTAAACATTTTCACATGCAATCAAACAGTTAAATTTAGTTTCACTCAATTTAATGTCGAACTGAATGACTTAACCATTCTTTATGAGATTGTCACATGCACAACTTCAGATACACTACTATAACAAATATAAATTTCAGTAAAATTTATCTTGTAGTTTTGAAGATTTTTTTGCCACAAAATTTGAGCTTTAAATTGAGAATAACTCAAGAACAACTCAATCAATTTTCTTCAAATTTTCATAGGCACAACTTCCGATACACTGCTACAGCATAAATAGAATTTTTAATGAAATTGATATGGCGGTTTTGGAATTTTCGAGCCACAAAATGTTACACACAGGCCTATATATATTTATATGTTAACAGAAAAATAAAATGTTATTTGTTTCATTTTTCTGTAAACATATGTATTAATTAGAACAAGTGGAAATTAACATTGATAATCCAAAATACTATTAGCCATACTTGATAACCAAGTTTCAAATTACAACATAATCAAATAAATTTAAACATTTTGAAAGCATGAAAAAAAATCATTGAGAATTTAATTAAATATTTTAAAAACAACCAAACCAAATCCAAAATACAGTTGAACTTCTGTATAATGAAGTACCACATGACCTGTGAAATAGTTTGTTAAATGGAAAATTCGTAAAAGGAATATTACATTAGTAATACTGTAGTACTGTAATTTTATTTACATAAAGAAATTTTCTAAAAAATATATATTATATATAAAAACCAAGTTATAAGTTATATATTTAAATACTGTACTTACTGCTTTTTTTAAAAATAAAAATTAAAGTATTATCCAATTGTTTTTTTAATTGACAATAAAATTAACAAAAAAAAATTGTAAAAAAATTAATAAACTTTTAAACAAAGTTAGTAAACAACTTGCTAATAAGAAGTCCGTAATTTTTGTTTGAACAGTTTTGCTTCGGAAGATAATTTTGTTATAAAAAAAAAATTCTAAATTATTCAAGCAATTAAACATAATATTTGGATATTCAATACATTTTCAAATAAATGAAGGCCACTTCTAATATCAGATGATCACAGTTACTCATTTGTAGGCTTAAATCTGGTCATTACATCATCTATTTCATCTACATCATCTTCAATTTGTGGGTCCACTAGTTTTTTTTGCAAATATGTCTGATTGTTTTAATATGTAAATTTTAACATAAAAAATTTACAGCCTTATTGAGTAATTTTTTCTTTTTAACTTTTGGAGAGGTTTTCTTTTGGAGTTTGTTTTATTATTTTCTAAGTTAATTTTTTTAATGTAAACATTAAAATTACATTACTCTCTTCTTGATTCTTTTGGTACACACACCTCATCTATGTCCCAAAAGAATCCAACCTACTTTGAATTCTCCACGCTGAGTGGAGTTTTGGCAGTTTTGGAAACAGCCAAACATCTCAGGGAGCTATGTCGGGATTATACAGAGGCTGGCGAAGTTGCCTAATTTGGTGTTTTGTCAAAAACTTTTGCACAATTTTTTATGAATGTGCTGGCGCATTATTGTGATGAAGAAGCCAGTTGCCCAAAAATACTGTAGTTTTCTCCTCACTGAGTCACGCAATCTTCTCAGAAATTGAAGGTAAAATTTTTTGTTAATCATAAGACTTGTTGGAGCATATTTATGGTGCACAACATGTTATTGTGGTCGAAGGTTGGCCGGAACGTGGGTTATTATCAACAAATGTGCGGCCATTTTTTAAACTGCTTTTATCACTCTTTATCTGTATTTTGACCATACACTCGTTTCCAAAGGCCTTCTGCATCATTTCAATAGTTTCTGCACAACTTTTTTCAAGTTTGAAACTAAAATTTATACAAATTCGTTGATCTAATCTCTCCATCATTTTCACCGATTACAAAATCTGATGAACATCAACAAAGCACTCTACACAAAGACGCATTGTGCACAAACTAATGTTCTGTTGATAACTGCGGCATCTGGCTAGTTCGGAAGAAATTACTGGTTACGCTTGAGCCTCACAGACTTCGCTACAAATGCTGGCAGAGAGATTTTAAAGTAGGTTGAATTTTTTTGGAACACACCTCGTATATTTTTTATGGTAGAAATATTGCCTATAAATATTTATTATTAATATAACACTAATTTAATGTTTTAATATTTTTAAATTTAAAATATGTTATATATTTTTTTAAATGTTACAGATATTATTTCGCATGATTCAACCTAAACGGTTATTTTTTATGGCTGTGGATGGTGTCGCACCAAGAGCTAAAATGAACCAACAGAGAGGAAGGAGGTAAATTTTAGAATAGTGTTTAAAAAAAGTTTTAGTTTGTGTGAATGTACATAAATACACAATACTGAAATACAATACATAAATACATTTTAAACACACAATACTGATATAAATTTTTTTATTAAAAATTATACTTAACTTAAATAATACTACTAAATTTAAAAATAATTGTGATTCACAATCTTTTAAACTAAATTGTGCTAAAATAGTGAAATAAATAATTAGGAAATTATGAAATAAGAAAAAAAAATTATGTGTAAATCATTCAGCAAATCATTACAAAATGTGAGGTTTATTAAAGTAGCTGTGTAAAATACATGTGTTTTGAGAGTTTATAGCCATACATTCCAAATGAAAGTTGGCCGTTTGTCTTATCTTTTCTCTTTCAAAATGAAACATTATCACTTTTTTCATCAAAATATACATTTCGTTCATCAATCATTCGTAATATTTTATTCTAGATATTCTCTGTTGCAGAGAGTATGTAATTTTTAGAAATTAAGATAAAAATAATACATATTCCTTTATTATAGGTATCAGACTCAAGTTTACAGTCAATTTTAACCATAGAGACTAGTGTATAATGTACTAAAGGGTGAAAGAAATAAGAATTGTAGGCTACTCTTTAACAAATAATATTATTTGATATGGAAGGAAATTTAAAAATAAATGGCAAAGTACTTTTTGGGAATTAATGATCCTTTTCCTCATTAGACATACTCAATTTTCGTAGTTTATATAATGCTCTATTGAATACACCCATAAGGAAATCTTTTTGAAAGTGTTTGATTTTAGATTGTAATAAAATTAAAAATTGATATTATACAATTTTATAAAATATCTGTGCTACTTTGGTTGGAGGTTACCTATAATAATGTTATGTGGTTCTCAAACATGTTAAAGGTGTAGTATTATTTTATTTAAATAAAAATGAATTTTTACTCACTTTATTCTATGAATTATACTACTAATGGTAAACTTTATATTTTCTGTTGTTTGTTTTCCCCAACCAGTTTTCTAGCTTCTGCTCTGTGTGTGTATGTGTGTGTGTACGTGTGCACACGTGCGTGTGCGGGGGCGTGGGCATGGGTGTATGTGGGTGTGCGCATGTGGGCATGTAGGTGTGGGTATGTGCACATACATGTGTAGGTAAATGCAATTATTGCTATCAGCTTGCCAGCCCTGATGTAGCTGCATAGAAAGTGTGAATGTACCAGTAAACATGTAGTCTGGAACAGACTTGGGTCAACCACTTCTGAGACATGTGGTTAATTGAAACTCAACCATCAAGTAACACCAGTATCAATAGTCTAGTATTTAAATCCATATAAAAGTAACTGCCTTTACAAGTATTCAAACCTTAGAACTCTTGACTTTGAAAATCAGCTGATTTTGAGATGACGAATTGAACCATTAGATTAACACATCAGGTTATGTATACACATGTTGTCTGTTATGTATACACCTTAATATTTTTGGAGCACCTTATCATGAAAAGAAATGAAAATAATAAACAAACTACTATATGCAAAAAAAAATTATTAATCTTTTTACTAATAAACTGAAAATATTTTTATGTGTATATAACAAATATTTCATAATAGTGATTCAAAAGTATGTAAAATAAAGTAACCAGATATCCATTACTTATGTCGAATTAGAAACAGTTAGAAAGAAATAAGCTTTGGTTACATTTAAGTGTATCATGAGGCTCCACAGTCAACTTACATGATAATTAATTTTTTAATAAGAAAAACTTATTTACTTACTTTATCTTTGTCTTCAAAGCTTTTCTCTGAAATCATTACTGATTTTTTTTTTGTAGCAGAATCTTCAGTTTTATTGTTATTATTAAACAACAAGAACCATACTGCAGTGGTTGTAGGATTTCTGCTCTGTACTTTAAAAGAATGTTGAAAAATTTTAATTAGAAATTGTGTTTTAATTTTTTTCTAATAATATTTTGATAAAATAATCCAGAGGATGTTAAAAAGAAATCAAATTACTAGCTGTTTGACTACATCATTTAGTTAAGTCCTGATGAATTGGGAATAATTGATCTCAAAAATGTTTCACTAAAATCTACACAGTGTCACTAGAACTCTAGCTATTAAGTATATGTAATGATTAAAAAATTATTATCCTGAATCATTTTTTTTATTGATTTCGATGAACTGGTGATTAATTATTTTTGTGTTGACTTTCCATGATAAGTGTAAAAACCAGCAAAACATTGTGAAAAACTGTTGAATTTTTTACAATCTTCCCCTCTCCTTGGTCTTCTTTTAATCAAGGAGAATTATTATTATCCTTTTTGCTGCTATCTATATGTCACAAACATAATTACAGAAATGTAATTTTGTATTAAATCATATCTTTTTGCATTCTTTGTTTACATTTTTATATCACAGTGTATAAAGAAAATTTTGTTATCTTAATTCATCATCCATTGCATCTTTTTGTAGTTAACTATTTCTGAAAACATTCCTGAATGCCCATAATATCAGAATTTGTATTACAAAAGACCCATTGTAAAGGGTAATAATATGATTAAAATTTGTTATTCTTACTTCTTTTCTCTTGTGCTACTAATTTATTTATTTATCACTAATTTATTTTTCAGCTCAATCAACTCCATATTACAGTTTCTATCTCTTTTTTTTTATCTATCAACTATTCTTGTTTATCATCTCCTCCTTTTTTCCACAACACTCCCGCATGTGTAAAATTTACTATATCTTCTTTTTTCTATTTGTTTAACCCCATCCAACATTGTAATGAAGGTCAAAAAATATAAACTTACTATCTTCATTTGCCGTACTAAAAATTAAAAACTACTATTAATTTTCAAATTGCATAGCTTTTTTTACCAAACCCACTTGGACATTTAACGTGTGGTACAACGTTTTCTAATTTCTCTATTCAATTTTTTATCTCCATGTTTTACATTCATTCCAGCTTTTTCCATATCTTTTTTCTGTGAAACACTATGAAGTGTCATCATATTTAGAAATGTAAGATTGTTTGTGTACTATCTTTTATCTTGTCCCCTTTTTTTAAAAATTAATGTTATTCATTGCCATATTGAGTCGTTAATAAAGAAGTGGTAATTTTTTGTGTTACATATACCACCAGGCAGTTTAGAGTTTTATAATCAGTGAAAATTGTATTTCTTTGAACATTAAAAATGTACATTTAAGTACTCTAGATTATCTTAAACCCTCGATTCAATGAATCAATTCCTGTCATTTTTATTTTTGTAAAATATCTTTTTAATGTAAAATATAATAATTAGTTGTACATTGATTAGTTGTACATTTTGTTGGTTGATGTTTGTGAGAGTCCTGATAACAAATATGAAATATGGAATGCTAGCTCAGTTCGTTACATGGATCCCTTCTATTTTTGTTTACCTATTTCGTTCTTAATTTCTTAAATTAAATTTAAGAAATGATCTATCTGTCTGAATAAATTTCTCTAAATGGTCTTAATTTCTGGCTATCAGTAAATTATTTATGAGAGATAACATTGAGATAAAAATGTACTTTAAACTAAAAATATGTAATGAAGTTTTTATCTTCCTTTACCTGCTACAATAAAGTTATTATATAATTAATGTAAAACCATAATCTCTTTACTGTTTTGTTGATTCATGTATCAGTTTGTATCAGCTACTTGCATTAAATGAAAAAAATGTTTTCTTCATTTCTGTCTGTACTCATTTGACATTTATAATGTGGGTGTGAAATCTGCTGATTTTGGAAAAACAAGCTTTTTTCAAGAATACATGATTTTACCTGGTAAATATGTTTCCAAAAAATGATCATGCAGTGAAATTATATTTTGGTATGTGTCGCTTCTGAAAATTCAGTTCAAAAATAGTGGTAACAAAACATTAAACATGTAGGGAACTAACTGGTTTGGAATGTTTTCGAATTTAGTTTATTATAGTTATATGTTGTATATATCCCTTGTGTAAGGAGCTTACTTACATTGCCTTTTGTGACTTGACAGCAGAATAGGTGTAAGGAACATATATTGGTTGGAACGTATATATAAGATCTGTTCACAAAATAAACAAACATTATTAATTATGCAGTAATGAAGATATATAGTGATGTGTGGTTGGCAGCATTGTGTTCTGCATAACCTCCTCTATAACTACATGTTCAGTTGGATTGTTGATATCTCTATAAATTTTTGTGTTATTGTTATTTGAGTGGGAACAATAATACAATGTAAAATTTTAGATGAAACTGGGGAAAATATTTATAGATGTTTCAACTTGTGAGACAAGCTTACAAAGATGCTGCTCTGGGTTGTATGGAGTGTTACAGACGATTTTCACATTTTGGTTGTCAGTAATTGAAGACAACCCTTGACCAAGAAGGCCTTCGACTTCAACTGAAGACATCCATGTTTAGAAAATCAACAATCTGGTGCATGCAAATTGGTGATTGACTGTCAGAGATCTTACAGAAGAGGTTAGCATCTTAATTGTATCATGCAGTGACATTTTGACTGGAAAATTGAACATGCATCAAGTTGCAGCAAAGTTTGCTCTTGTTTGATGACTGAACAGCAGAAAGAGCATTGAGTGGATGTTTGTTGGCAACTTATTGAACAAGCCAATGAGGATGAAACATTCTTGCAAAGATCATAACGGGCTACGAAATCTGGGTTTTCAGATAAGATATTGAGACAAAAGTTCAATCATCAATCATCCCAGTGAATTGGCAAAGAATTTCTACACCCCAAGAAAGCACATTAATCTTGATCCAATATCAAAGTGATGCTGTTGGTTTTTTCAATTTCAATGGAATTGTCCATATTAAAATTTTTGCCTCAAGGTGAAACGGTTAACTGTGTGTACTATCAAGGTGTTTTAAAAAAAATCTGAGAAAAGAGACCAGAGTTGTGGTAAGATAACTCTGGTTCCTTCACCATGACAATGTGCCTGCATACTACTCACCTTTTGTCAATTTGATGCCAAAAATCAGATGACTGCCCTCTGTCAGCTTCCTTCCCACCAGACCTAGCTCCTTGCTATTTTTTCTTATTTCTGAAATTAAAATCAGTGATGAAGTGAGGTTATTGATGACATTAAAGGAAATTTGTCAGGGACCTTAAAGGAAATTTAAAATATAGCTATCCAGGACTGTTTCATGAACTGAAAAGCTGTTATTGAAAAGTCAGTACAAATACCATGTCAGCAATGAATTTTTAGGGAGTGTGTAAAGATAAATATAAATTGTTCATTGCTGAGATTGCAGATTGGTCAGCTGGTACCTTACTTAAAGTATCGGTGAAAGGATGAAAAAAGGTTTAAAAATATATTCTGAGAATTGGAAAACATACAAAAATATAAAGAGAGGTGGGAGGTTTCAGAATTTTACTGTTTACCACAACTATCATTTCATAGACCCCAAAAGTAGAGCCTACACACAGCATGTAGAATTTTTGTGAGGCCCAGTTAAATGACAGAGAAAAATCACTGTGGTATACAGCAACACCATGTAAAATTTATTTAGCAAACTTCATTTTTTTGGCAATCATTTGTCATTTGTACTCTACTATTTTTTATCTGTTTTATGCTGTGTTGCCGAATTATGAAGATTTACCATTCAGTAGCTTGGTGAAATAACTTTTAAAATTTACTTTTATTTTTTATTGAATTGAAATTTTTTTCCCATTAATACTAGTGTTTTCAGGTGTAGGGTCACTTGGCCTATTACCATTGGCACTCTTGTTCATTATCTACTATCTCCACCCTTTTTCTTTGTATAATTATAACATACTTTTGAATTGTTTGTTATTAGGTACAATTATTGTTTGCAGATAACCTGAAATTTCACTCATTTTTATGGAAAGTGAAATTTATTTATTAGGTGATTTTCTAATAATTTGAATGGGTTAATAATAAACATGAGCATTTGGAACCCTTATTTTCTTGTTGAAGGTAAAATTATAATTGTGGTGTATTAAAATTTAATTTTCTACTAAAAATAAAAATGAAGAGTACCTTACCTATCTCTGATTTCAACAAATAAGTATTTCAGATTATATTAACAAAAGAAAGGATCAGTGTTATTAGTTTTTCCTCTTTAACCCACC
>JAAAKQ030478142.1:5084-22724 GCA_010016005.3 Zanna intricata
ATTTTTTTTTTTTTGTGGAATGGTAGCATCTTTACCTTTCATTTGCAGATTCTGTGTTTGATTCCCGATCAGGCATGATATTGTTTCATACAAACAAAAATTCATTATTATCCTTTGTAGTACCCACTCTCTGTATTATTGAAATAACTTTTCTTAATGTAAAGCTAATCGACAGGATTGATGACTAAATTGCAGGTAGATCATAATTTCCTGTCATGATGAAACATAAGTGTATAGGTGTACATATATATATATTACTTAATGAAATTAATCTTAATATTCTGTACTAGGTGGTTTATTTAATATAATTTAAGTGTATATATATTAGATTGTGAGTTGTATGTTTTATCTAATGTATAAATTAAATTTCAATACTGAATTTAATAAGTTTGGGAGATTTTTTTTCTTTACAAGTATTACAGTTATGAATAA
Organism: Zanna intricata; assembly: GCA_010016005.3. Classification (NCBI taxonomy): domain Eukaryota; kingdom Metazoa; phylum Arthropoda; class Insecta; order Hemiptera; family Fulgoridae; genus Zanna; species Zanna intricata. Next base: position 5,517 of record JAAAKQ030478142.1, read on the forward strand.
AGATAAATGCTAGTGGAAGTAAATTAATATATAATTTTTGTTTGAACTATATTTTTTATGGTTTGCTCTGGGTTCCATTGCAACAAATCAATTTTATCTGGATGTATATCTTACATATGCGTTAAAACTAAGTATGCTTAAATACACAGTGTGTCCCATAAGTTTTATAACTGTGGCTATAAAAACAGTACTACTAGTGCTATCTTCAAGAAATTTTGGGAACTAGTTACTACAACCTTCCTCTCCCCCCATATGAAATTCAAGTTTATTGGATCACATGCAGCTGTTCAGTAGCAGTTTGCTTGGTAGTATCAAACTGATCGTGGTCATAATTTCACAATGAATAAAAATAATGAACAATGTGTTGCGATTAAATTTTGTTTTAAAGCCAGTAAAAGTGCAACAGAAATGTTAAAATTAGCTTATGGTGATCTCTTTATGTCTCCTGCTACTGTTTTTTGGTGGTGTAACATTTTTGCGGAGGGTAGAGAAAACAGAAAAATTGCGTTTTCAAAAATCAAAACTATGTTGGTCATTTTTTTCAACTCCAAAGGCATCATCCACAAAGAATTTGTTCCTCAAGGTACTACTGTGAATGCTTCATTTTACCAACACGTGTTGGATTGCCTTTGCAAAAGAATTGCATGTGTTAGACCTCAGTTGTGGAGAGATTGTTATTTTTTCCTCTTGCATGATAATGCACCAGCACATACCGCAGCAATTAACACTTACTTTTTGGGCAAAAATATGATTCCTGTCTCAATCACCACCGTACTCGCCTGAATTGAGTCCCCCTGACTACTTCCTGATACCCAAATTAAAGATTGACTTGAAAGGGGACCATTTTGCGTCGATAGACAAGATACAAAGACCTTCATCCGGAGGTCCTGGGTTTGAATCCTGGTCAGGCATGGCATTTTTCACACACACTACAATTCATTCATCTCATCCTCCAAAAATATTCCTTAATGGTAGTTCTGGAGGTTAAACAAAAAAAAAAAAGAAAGACGAGATACAAGAAGCCGTGACAATAAAGTTAAACAGTCCTTTCAAAAGAGGAGTTTTTGAAAGGCATGAAAAGGCTGTAATCTTGTGTCAACATTTTATTACTTCTAATGGAGAATATTTTGAATAAAAAATTTGTTAATAAAATTTTTTTTAATTTTTCTGGGTCTTTTATAGCCACAGTCTTAAAACTTATGGGATATACTGTATACATATTTTACTTATTTTCTGTTTTTATACTAGACGTCTTATCATGGAAGAGATTAACACACAAGAAGTGTTTTAGTGTTATAAGAAGTTAGAAGTGTTTTTCATATGGTACTGAAAAAACATTTATTTTATTTAAGGGTTTGTGTATAAAGGAGTTTTAGAAAATAAAAAACAAAAAGTTAAAATATTTTATCTTTTTTGTTTTAGTGTTCCTTTAGAACATTTACCTATCTATTTTTCAATATAATCACCGTAAAAGATCCCCTAAGAATGAGTTGATTCTGACATCAGAAAAGTCTCTCACTCTCATAACTATATCATTATCACAAATATTTAGTATATATTATATTTACATTTAGTATATGTACATACATATTTTACGAGGGCGGTCTGATAAGTACTTAGCCTACAAAAGAAAAACGAAAATTTTGGAAAAGTGGCGATTTATTTTTCAATATAGTCTCCTTTTAGTTCGATACACTTGACCCAGCAATGCTCAGACTTCTTTAACCCATCTGAAAATTACGTTTTCTTGAGGTCTGCAAAGTAGGCCTCCGTGGCTGCAATGACCTCCTCATTTGACTCAAATTTCTGCTCGGTGAGTGACTTTTTCAAGTTTGGAAACAAAGAGGTCGCACGGGGCCAAATCTGGAGAATAGGGTGGATGGGGTGGCAGTTCGTAGCCCAATTTGGCCGTGGCGAGGGCGGAGGTATGAGCTGGTGCGTTGTCATGGTGGAAGAGCACTTTTTTCTTCGCCAAATGGGGCCGTTTTTTCTGCAATTCAGCGTCGAATCGGCCCAATAATTCGGCATAGTACAGTTCTGTGACCGTTTTGCCCTACTCCAGGTAGTCGATGTAGATCACACTTTGTGAATTACAGAAAATGGTGGCCATCACCTTTCTGGCCGATAGGACAGTCTTCATCTTCTTCGGAGCATGTTCGCCGGGTGAAGTCCACTGTTTCGACTGTTCCTTGGTCTCTGATGTGTACCAGTGGATCCATGTTTTGTCGACGGTCACGAAACTACACAGAAACTCCTTCGGATTGCGCTTAAATAGCTTCAAACACTGCTCTAAGTGGTCTCATGGTTGCGCTTGTTGTCCGGAGTGAGCCAACGCGGCACCCATCATCCCGACAGCTTTCTCATGCACAAAATTTCATGCAGGATATGATCCACACGGTCTTTTGAGATGCCTACTGTCTCAGCTAACTCGCGCACCTTCAATTGGCGGTCTGCCAGTACGAGATTGTGGATTTTTGTCATGTTATCCTCTGTGGTAGCGGTTTTTCGGGCACCTGGGCGTGGCTCATCAAAATCCAACGTGCGACCACATTGAAACTAGTTAAATCAATCTTTGACGGTTGCTATTGAAAGAGAAGAGTCACCGTACACAGCATCCAAGCGTTCTTTGATTTCGCTGCACGATTTCCCTTCCAAAAACAAGAATCGAATCACCAACTGATCTTCCCATTTTTCTAAAATCCGCGGACACACCCGCTTCCACACGTGGTCAAAAGAAAACTACGAGTCCGATTCGGCTGAAATTTCGACAGTAGAGCCATCTACAAGAATGTACTACATGATAGTATATTTTTCTTGCGATAGTGGCGCCATCAGGTGGTGAGGCTAAGTACTTATTGGACCGCACTCGTAGTTCTAGATATTCCTTATCTTAGTACCTCATTCAGAATTGTTTATATTCTTTCTATTCATTCTCATCAATGAGTAATTTCTTTTTATTCAAATAATTTTACTTAAAAGCCTTTCTCTTATAAAACCATTTTATGTATTTATGACATTGGTAAAAGCCCATTATTTGAGTAAATTAAGCCAATCATGTGAGGTGCCACCAAATATTATATTACATATAATAGGTTTAAAATGAACCCTCAGCAAATTTTAATGGTTATTATTTCGCAAAATGTTTAATAATGGAATAAGAATAGCATAAATAAATGAATCGTTAGATTTTTAAGGTAAAAGAAAAATATAATTTTTTGTACTTTTTCATGAAGACTTACAATTAGATTTCATTCAGAAAAAATATAAAAATTTATGCTTTACAAATTTTGTTTACAGATACATTTCAGTAATTAAAATTTTAAAATCTGATTACTTCAGTTATTGTTAATTAATTTTCAGATAAAGGTCTTATTGATGATATGAATTTCAGAGAATCTGTGCTTACAATTACAATTTTGAAATAAGTAATACATTTTAGCCTTTTGAAATGTTATATTTCTTCTCTTAGAATATGTTGACACCTATATTCAGGTGGTTTTGTTTAAGAGAGAATTTATAAATTGAATTCGTTGTCTTATTTTTATAAAATATAATATACTTACTTGTTTTGTTTCAGTATTTGGCCATGCCTGAATCTCAGACACTGCGCTGTGACCTTATTCGTTTTATAGTGGGTGTTATACATCCTACCAATGAGCTTCTATGTTCTGACATAATTCCACGATGGGCAGTTATTGGTTGGTTACTCACTACTTGTACATCAAGTGTAGCATATTCTAATGCCAAACTAGCTCTTTTTTACGACTGGCTTTTCTTCGAATCTGATAAAGATAATATTATGAATATAGGTACAGTTAAATATAGAATAGTCAGAATAAATGTTTATAAACTTTATTTCATTTTTCAGGATTTTTTTTTGCTATAAATTTATTTAGCTAATTGTATTTCAACTTTAATTAAAATAACTTTGTTTATACATATGTTACAAGCATGTCCTTCGCCTTCCACAATTTACTCTTTCCTTTAAAATCATGTCTCTGTTTACTTGCAGGGTGAGTAGAGGTATGTTGGAAAAGTTAAGAATTACAAACTAGATATTTTCTTATTACGGCTTAATACTAAAAACCATATTGAATTCCTTCAATCCTAATCATTAACAACAGTCCAAATGTGTATTTTTGTAATTTGAATTCTGTACTGTTTTATATCGTTTTCTTAGAAGAGCCCATTGCACTCCTATTCAATTTTTTCGTTTTTTAATACTAGGTTTTGTAAAAAAAAAAGTATTTTTAGTAAAAGAAAAAATTATATTTTATTGTATTTTTTCCTTTTTTTCTTAGTTACCATATTTTCTAAGCATTTTTAATGTCAAGGATTATATATTTTTATATCATATCCATTTGTTTCTGGGGCTTAGTTAATTCCATTTCTGCTCACTATTTTTAATCCTTGCTCTCTTCAAACCAGTGATAATCAAGCAAAGTTCTTGATTTGAATGAAGACATATAATAGAAACCAGTAGCCTGGCTGTGAAAATAAATCTTTCCCATCAGAATTGCTGAATCTTCTGGTAATATTAAGTAATGATTGTTATTCATCATTACTTAATATTATATATCATAATAATCATTTCTATGTGCAATTAACATAAAGTGAAAAGCATACATTTTATGGTGTTTATTAAATTTTGTAAGGTCTAATTTTATAGATATGCATTTTTTATCCAACATCTGGTGGTTAGTGTTATTTAATAAATGAATTGAACAATTTTACAATGAACATTATAGTATATTGTAAGCAGATCTTATAGGAGTTTTCTGCTGTTTCAATTTTTCCAATATTCATTTACAGTTTGCCAAACTTAATTCCTTTTTTTAAAGTCTATTGTTTGTTATATTCCTTATATAACATTTTATGTGTGTAGTGTGCTGTTCTGTGTAATGTTTTACCTGGTATAATCTGTTAACTTTTTTTTTTTTTAGAACCTGCTATTCTTGTAATGCATCATTCCATGCGATCTCATCCAGTAGTTACTGCAACACTTTTGGATTTCCTTTGTAGAGTGAGTATGTTGATTTAATTAGTTATATATATGAAATATATTTATAATTTTTTTTTTCTTACTAATATCTATGTTACTTGATAATGCTATGTTAACTTAAATGATAAATTTGTTGAACATGTTAAGAAAAATTATAAATTTATTCAAATAGTTATCATGTAAATTATAATGTAGCAGCATTTTATAAGGTTTTGTATGAATTGATTTAAAAATTTCTTGATTGACTTTTTAAGTCTTTGTCTACTGGTTATACTTTCAGACAGGTTCTTTGCATCATATCCATGTACATTTTTCTCTATATTTCCATCTAAATTTCCATTATGATAGCAGCTCCCATTTCTTTTTAGACTGTATAATTTTTTTTTCTCTCTCTCTCTTCCCCTTCTCTCCATTCCATTGATGATATGTATCAGACAAGTTAGCTTTCCTGTCTTGAATTACTCTACCTATTGCTGACTGTCCTCATTACTTATTCATTTTTTCTATCTGTCCATTTAATCTCCAATTTCTTGTACTCACCAAAGTCACATTTTTACGTGAATATGAGGTTTGATCAAAAAGTAATGAGGATTTTTCATTTTCTCTGAAAGTATTTATTCACTCTTTGTTGTTTATCCTGTCCCCTTCAAAGTAGTCCCTCTGTGATGTTATACACTTACGCCAATCTAGTTAAAAATTTTAAACTATGGTAAAACACCTCTTCGGATATCACCTTGAACTTGGCTTGTGATTTCACCTTTATCTCATCCGTTGTTGAAAAACATTGTCCCTTGAGTGTCCTTTCAATTTTGGGAAATAAGAAAACATCACAGGGAATCGTTTCTGGAGAGTAGGATGGTTGTGGCATTACAACAGCATTGTGTTTTCATTAAGAACTGTTGTACAAGTAAAGTAGTGTGCACTTGTGCATTACCACTGAAGGTCATTTCCTTCAGATTACCTCATGCAGATTTGCATATAACTTCTAGGTAGTACTTCTCAGTCAAGTGGTGGATCTCATGCGGTGTGTACAAGTCTTGCTAGCTCTGCTTTTCGGTATGTTTTGTATTGGTTTTTTGGAGAATTTTTTTGGTTCCGACTTGTCGGTGGATACGTCTAAGTTTCATGATTTTTGGTTAATGATTTGTACCATTTTTTCAATTTTTTCTTATGGGATTATTCTCATAAGAAAAGCATTGTAAACTATTAGTGGTAAGTTAAATAGACTATAAAATATTCTAAGTTGTGCAACAAGATTTTGCAAGTATATACATTTAACATTAACAGTAAACAAGGGGTTTGAAATTTTTTCTTTGTGTTTGGACTAGAATAGTTTTCGCTTAGTTGGACTTAAAAAAATTTTGTGAATAGACGTAGTGTAATTTTTCTAAGTGTTGGACAGTTAAATAAGGGGAACCTTGTTCCTACCGTAGCTCTAGACCCCTCCCCCCTGGGATCTGTAACAATCCCCTCCCTCCCGGACCTCCCCTTCCACCAAAAAAAATTCGACCCTGGATTTGGGGGGATACTTTTTGTTCCCCCTGCACCCCCCAAAATTGCCCCCCTTATTTTGGCGAGTATGGTGTCAATTGCTTTAGTTTTGTGGTGCCAAGTACGCCAATGGTATTAATTTTCGTATCTCACGTCTGAGACAGGAGATAAAGGCGATAATTTATATTTAAGGGTCCATAATGACCCTTTTCAGCCAGGTCGTGTCCTTTCGCGCTCTCCAGTGAGGGCTGGGGAAGAGTTTTAAAGGTCTGAAAACGAAGAGCGAATGGAGATGGCCTCAACTACCAAGGAGGCCCTGGATAAGGAGATACCAGAGTCTGTGGCAAGAAGACCTCTAGAAGATAGAAAGCGAAGACATTTTCCTAATTCAGGGGGAAGTGAAGATGAATTCACTCAGCTGATATACAAACTCCAAGAGTTGGTGGGTGTTTTACACCAAAGCATAGATAAAAACACCAAAAGAGATATAAAATTAGTGGAGTCCAAACTTTATGGCTTACAAGAAGAATATTCAGTTATAAACCGCAGCTGCTGGTCAGAAATGCTGCGGTCAGCGGTTGCGACAAATGTACTCATACGCTGGGGTCTCTGCAGAGGGAGAATATTAGCTGTGCACTTCAGAGACAGTTGGATGACGGTGAGCTAGAGGAATTGGTTTTGCGAAGATGGCCAAAAGACATATTTCAGCACATAGAGGAGGTTGGAGAGATTACAGAAGGGTCGGGTTTAAACCTTGTGGCGCTGGTTGATCTGTCATCCTTTGAGGGTCCTTATTTTGCGAGGCTTGTCAGAAGATTTCTGAATCTCAGACAATTGGTTGGAGCGAATAAACTAAAGGCTGGTCAGCTTTTGGCATTTAAGCCCAAGACGAAGATACTGATGGAAGAGGATGTGGAAGATGAAGAATTGGAGAGCTATGTCATAGTTACCGACACCTCGCAAGAAAAAAAGCAAATTTATAAAGGACATAAAGGGAGGTCTGGGCACACTATTTCAAAGAGACATTACCTTTACCCTGAGTGCCCAGGGAGACAATGTGGGCTTACTAGCCAAAAAGCTATTGGAATATGCCTGGCGAAGGAACAATAAGGTTACTAAAGTCCACATGAAGTTCTCGCAGCAGAGGTTACAGTCAACCGAAAGGCCTTGGGGCCCTCCCACCCAGATGTTGGCAATCAAGTCGTAGGGAAACACATTGAAGAGCATCAACCAAGGTGTGGAGGGAGAGACTCCGGAAATCTTATCGGTCAGAAAAGGTCAGTCGGGAGAGGTTCTGGTCCGGGTGAAGGACGATGGTGCGCAAGTACAGAACTTTCAAAAGATTACTATTGACAAGGTGCCAGAGGTCCAAGTGTCCTGCATTAGACGTTACAATATCAAGAGGGTGGTCATAAAGGACATCGATGCCTTGTCTACATCTGATGATGTCGCTGTTGCAATAAATATGTTTACAGACACGCATGTATGCCAGCCATCCAATGTTACTATGCAGGAGGCATTCGGAAGCACGAAGACCGCAACGGTGCTTCTTCCGAGTAGTGAAGCTGATAAAGTATGCAAGGACAGTAATGTAAAAGTAGGTTGGATCTCTTGCAGGTTCTTCCTAAGTGACCAAATCGATAGGTGTTACAGATGTTGAGCACAGGGACATAAGGCTTCTAAGTCCGAGGCTTCTAAGGCTTCTAATTCCCAGATAGGAGCAGGGTCTGCTTCGCCTATGGCAATGAAAGCCTATTTAGGATTGATTGCGTGGAGAACAGGCTTAAAAATCAACAGGGCACTGGAGGCAGGGATGCGCCCGTACCGTGTGATGGTTAGGATTCTCCTTACAAATCCTAATAGAAGTGTCCTGTCACACGACCTAGTTGAGGATATTGCGAGGGGTCGTGCGGTGGACTTGTGACCGCGGAGCCCATCAGACGCATGGCGGCCAGAAATGTATGGACTACTAACACACAAGGGGACATGGCAATAAGGGACCATTCCGGCGCTTATGCCTGGAGATTCTTTCTATATGCCAGAAAAAGGTTTGGTTGCCATTGAACTGGCAGAAATGGTTGTAATAGAGATTTACATATCACCTAATTGTGGTCATGAAGAGTTTGGAGAGGGTATGACCAGACTAAGAGATACAATCAGAAGTATCGCCAAGGAAGTCATAATAGCTGGCGATTTCAATGCCAAGGCAGTTCGAACTGGGAGTAGTCATACAAATCGACAAGGTGAAGGCCTTACGTTTTTAATGTAGCAAATGAGGCTGTATTGCCTTAACGACATCATTCCTATGTATAGTGCAACGGGACACTCATTGGTCCTTGATCTGTTTGTTGTTGATGACCGATGGCCTATTCATGCCTTCAACATGGATGTGTTGCACGAGAAGACCACCAGTGACCACCTGGCTGTCCTGAAAATTACTCAGCCCTTGCTAAGACGGCACGAAATACTGAAAACGATGAAGCTAACGGGTGCACAGGTTGACTCCCTGGTCAGTAGGGTTTGTCTCAGATTAGGAACAGTTCAAATCTCTCCAGAAGTGTTCAGAGATGTGATTAAGGATGAGATGAAGAGGATGTCTGGCTCTCAGAATAGGAAACAACAAGTGTATTGGTGAACAGCTGAAATTGGGGCTCTGCGTAAACAACTGCTACAGAATAGAAGGAGAGCACAGAGACTGCGGAGATCTGCGCCCAACGCTGCTGAAACACAAGAGGCTATTAAAGACTACAGGTCAAGATGTAGAAAATTGAACTATGTCATTAAGGAGGCCAAAAGGGCAAAATGCCGAGACCTATGTGCTGAGCTAGACAATGATCCATGGGGCTGGCCTATCGGATAGTCACAAAGAGGCTGGGCAGAAGGCTACCAATAATCTCCAGAGATGATACAGATGATGCTCTAAGAAGACTTTTCCCCTGTCCAGAGGTGAAACTGGTACAGCAGCTTGACTATGAGTGGCGTCGCTTCACTCGGAAGAATTATAGGGGGCGCAGTGGCCAGACTACGCAATACTAGTAGCCCAGGTCCTGACGTGATACCTGCTGCTGTAATTAAAACATTAATGGAGAGAATACCGGGGCAGGTCCTTGATTTATACAACCGGCAACTGGAATCTGGGACTTTCCCAAGTTGATGGAGAGAGACTCGAATGGTGTTTGTACCCAAGAAAGGTGATGAGGGTGGGTACACTGGTGTTCGACCATTATGCTTGCTAAACACAGTTTCGAAGGTAATGGAGCAAGCCTTATGTGATAGACTGCAGAGAGAAACTAATGCTAACAGGGGCCTTCATCGCAACCAATTTGGGTTTGTGAGGGGTAAGTCTTCCATACAAGTTATTAAGAAGGTTGTAGATTGGGCCAAGGAAACGGCCAGAGGTTATTGGAGGACCAGGAGCAATCCGGCGCTAGTGTTTCTAGACATCCGGAATGCATTCGGATCTTTCCCCTGGGACATTGCTGTGGCTGTGCTACAGGAGAGGAGAGTTAGCAAATACTTTATTTGGCAAATGGTGGAGTATTTTATTGATAGGTGGACGCAGGTGGAGACTCTCGGTGGCCACCTAGAATGGATCTGCAGAGGTGTTCCTCAGGCTCGCTGATGGGCCCTTTGATATGGAATGTCGTATTCGATGGTGTGCTCCATCTAGCATTGCCTGAAGGGACAGAGCTGGTAGTCTATTACGATGACTGGGTTCTCATGATCGCCGGCAGGAGTGAGAACGAGGTCTTGGAATGGGGGAATGGAGCTTTGGCAGTCATCAATGAATGGATGCATCAAAAGAGGCTACAGCTCGCGCCAGAGAAGTCGAAGTCGTGGCTCTTACTGGCTACGGACAGAAGGGTCATTATGGACATTGCACTGGTTAATCAGAATGAGCGGATCCGTACAGTGAACCAAGTTAAATATTTTGATGTGATCCTCGATAAACACCTAAGTTTCACGGAGCATGTTATTTATGTTTCCAAAAGGGCGGAACGAATGACGAACATCTTAAAAGGTCTAATGTTTTCTCAAATGGCTCCTAAGGCTAGCAAGAGGAAGGTAATCATGTCTACAGTCATGTCGATATCTTTATACGTGTCATCAGTTTGGTGCGGAGCTGCCATGAAGAGGCGTAACCTAAACACACTGGCTAGCATAGACAGGAAGATGCTTATTGGGGTGGTCTCTGCGTACAGGACGGCCTCTTATGAAGCGATATGTATTCTTGCCAAGGTTCCTCTAGTTGATTTATTACTCAAGGAGCGGACACCAAGATTTCAAGGTGTTGATAAGACAGAGGCGGATAGAATTATCAAGCAATAGTGGAGCCGGAGATGGAGTATTGGTGGGAGTGCTGAGTGGTCTAAAAGATTGATTCCTGACCTTAGAGAATGGTTGAGATACAGCCAGCCATAATGACTGCGGCTATCATCTAATGCAGTTTTTCACTGGCCATGGGTGCTTCTATGCATACTTGCACAGATTTGGTTTGAGAGAGGCAGCTTCCTGCCCTTATTGCGAAGACACTCTGGAACATATGATTTTTCATTGCCCGAGATGGGAGGCATTGAGGAGGACGACACAGCTAGTAGGACTTACTCCAGACATTCTGGTATCTCATATGTTATCCTTGAGGGAGGCCTGGAGGGAGGTTGAGCGTTGGTAGCAACAATGATAAGAAATAAAGAACAACTGGACCGACATCAAGGATACTGATGCGGCCCCAGAGAAAGGATGGACAGCCCCACTCAGGAGGTGCGGCATGCTGAGGTGTGTCGTTCCGATGACCGACTGGGGACTCCATGCAGCCCTGACTCTGGGGTTGGACGTTGGACACAAAGAGGAATCTACCTACAGCTAGATGAAGGAGAACAAGAAAGAAGCCCTTGAACTATGGTCCTTGATCAAATGGTCCTAAAATGAATATAACCCTTTTTTTTTTATTGAGATTAATAAAGATTAAAAACCTTTTTCTTTTTCCCGTTCCACACTGTAGCATATCTCACTACAGTGAGTTGTTCCTCTTCGGGTTGTGCCATACTTAATTGAGGTCTGACCCGGAGGGATCAAAAAAAAAAAAAAAGGGGTAGTACTCCTTATTAACATGTCAGCTGCCGATTACGAAATAACTCGTAGTTGGATGATTTTAATCGCATATGCCAACTACGAGAAATTTCTTATAATAGCATTGATTCTGTAGCACCAGCTACGAATATGCTTGTACAGAATCTAAGTATTTAACGTATAGTTGGTGTACAGAATAAGCGAGAAAAGTCAGTTTGGCACAAAAAAACAACATTTTATTTGACTTGTAGTTTACTTGTATCAGCTTATCTCGTAGTGGGCAGTAAGTGAAATAACTGTAATTTCATACACCGACTATGAGATAATTCGTATAACGAGATCATGACATAAAAACACTGCTTGGAAACTGTTCTGCTCAGGAAAGTTATGTGAAAAATGTTTTATTCATTTACAAACGAAATATAAAGTTGGCGTAGAGGATCAGATTCGGGCAATGTTGCCAACTACGGGTTATCTCATCGTCAGCAGTTAACGTGTTAACTGTATGATATTGCAGTAGAAATTCATGACGAGTAATTCCATTGTAGTAAAGAAAATGGTTAGAAGGATCATTACATTTTTCCATATTTGACAGTTTATTTGGTCTTGGTACCTTAGAAAACTTCTGTTGGGGCGATTGAGCCTTCTTCTCGAAGTCTAAACCAAACAGTCTCATTTCATTACCAGTTACGATGTGTTTGAGAAAGTCTTGGTTGTCAGTGATGTCAGTAAGCATTTGTTCAGCCATAGTTATGTGTTGCTGTCTTTGTTGAGACAAATGTGATGCTGTCTTTATTTAGAACAAATTTGGCTGCCACCTACTTCATGTTTAAAACAATAAAAATCACTTCGCATGAATGGTATGAAATTCCTATTTCTTTGGCAACCTCTCTAATAAAGATGATTCTGCAATTAGCAAGCACATTGTCTTTAACTTTTTAGACACTTTCATCAGTGATTGATGTGCTATTTATGCCCAGACCTCAGTTATCTTCATTGTCTTCTTGACCTTCCTAGAAGTGCTTGTACCACTCATGAACTCGTGGTTGTGACAGCATTGTTGTCAAAGGTCTTCTTTAAGAGTCTAAATGCTTTGCTTCACTTAATTCTGTTTTTAATGTAAAATTTGAGATAAATTCTCTGAGCTGACATTTCACCACACAAAAAATCACTTCTCTTTTTCTGTTTAGCCTCCGGATCTATCGTAAGGTATTACTTCAGAGGACAAATGAGGATGATATGTATGAATATGAATGAAGTGTAGTCTTGTACAATCTCAGGTCAGTCACTCCTGAGAAGTGTGGTTAATTGAAACTCAACTACCAAAGAACATTGGTATCCACGATCTAGTATTCAAATCTATAAAAATAACTATCTTTACTAGGATTTGAACCTTAGAACTTTCAACTTCAAAATCAGCTGATTTGCGATGTCACATTAACCACTAGACCAGAGTTTGGTGGGCTAAACACAAAAAATCACTTAACACAGTAAAGTACACCTTGCTTTTTTACTCGCCAAACCCAAGCCAAATGTGGCAGTTTGCTGAAATTACTATCAAGATACTGAAAAAGATCAACTCAGTTGAAAAGATATAACGCCTGCAATTAAAAAGTTTTCATTTTAGATCAACCTCATATACTCTTAAACTAACATTTCAGTAGTTGTCTTATTACATATCTTTCATATTTTTAAATAATCTGTTAAATAGTCACTGCTACATCTCTTAAAATCATCATTATCATTGAACCTTACAAAATTTATTATTGTCCTTTCAATACTGATCCACCTATCCTCTGTAAGACCAATTTCATTGCATCCACCAAACATCATCCTTTCCTCTTATCAAAGATACTAAACTCTTAACTATCAGTTGGCATTGACCAGTTGAATAGACAGTCTATAAGTATTTTTTGTCAATATTGAATCTAACTCACTCTTTTTTTTTCATTTTGCATGTTTGAATATTTTCTTTCATGTAGATGTTATGTTTTATTTATTATTTTACAGCAATACATGCAGACTGCATACGAAACTTAAATATATATAACTGTACTCTTATACAAGTTTGGTGACATCCACTGATAAAACATTATTTCTTTTGTTACCAGTATTACTGTGTATAGCACTTTTATGCTCCTCTGATTTTTCATTAGCGAATCATATGTCAAGAGACTTATGCTATAAGATTGCATGTAGTGCAAGGCCTAATGTTGGAAAGAAACCCACAAGATCTTTTTAGGGACTCTGATGAAGTATTGTGTTCAAAGAATAAGATTGAGTGTAGTTATTATAATTAGATTATCATTGTTATTTTATTAATTGGTGTTCATATCGAGTAATTGATGCAATTTATTCTAATCATTTAACTACTTTTACTTTTGCAGATAATTCCGATGTTTTATCCCCCTCTAACTGATAAAATTCGCCAAGGTGTTTCCTGTTCTTTAAGACAAATTTTAGAGAAGAGGGTGTTACCATCACTGTATCCTCTTTTTGAGAATCCTAAATTGGATCGTGAACTGCGTTCTCTTGTTAGAGAAACATTTGTTGAATTCTGTTTTCCTCCTCCAGCTGAAGGTAAGATAAGTATGACATTTATTTTGTGTGAACCATCTTTTCTGAACAATAATAAATTTTTTTATGATTACAACATAACCTGAACAAATTCATCTTCTTCAATGCTGCCAGGATCTTAGCATATACTACACAGTATGTATTCTGTGTGCTGGCATAATACCCTTTGATAGTGTACTGCCTGTGTATTCCATTCATTTGCTGCTCAATTCAAGCACCTTTTGTGGTATAGGTATTTCGTATAGTTTGCGTGTATTTTTATTTTGTTTTCTAAGTTGTTTCAAAATTTTTTTTCTAATATTTCCTTAGAAAGATACACATTCAGTTCTTTTCAGGTTTTTTATTTATTCTGATTAAAAAGAGGTTCATTAAAAATAAATTATGCAGTTGATGTCTTAATTTTCTCGTCAATTGCATGAAAAATTTTCTTGTCAATTTGGAACTGAAAAGGGAGTAGGTGTTTTATATAGTATTTTATACGCTGAATCTGAATATTTATTCCAAAACAATCCGTAACATATTGTTCTTAAGTTACAACCTTTTAAATTTATTTTTTCCATCATTTGTGGAACAAAGAATAAAAACAACTTAGTACATCTGTATGTTTGCTTATTCACATGTGATTTATATTGTGTATTTGATATATAACAATCGAATGATGTCATTTCATATCAAGCCAGACATTTACAGATATGTCAGCTAATCAACTAATGAGTAATTCAATGTAATGAAATTTTCTTCAGAATGAGTTCAGTTCTTGGTATGACTTGCTGTGTTTTGTAGTTGTAGTAGCGGTTTTATCATATACACATTATATTGTTTCATAAGTGATGCCATAAATTTAGTGAAAGACTGTTAACAACAGAATGATTTTAGTGACAACTTTTGGTATTGTTTTATTGAAAATTCAAAATTTGTCAAGTTTGTATGTGTGAGTGTATATTTTGCACTGTGTTTTATTGACTCCATGGTGAAACAGTTTTACAAAGTATTTTAAGTAATTTGGTTTTATAAATTAATTATTTTTATAAATAAGTAAATATTTCTGTAATATTTTAGTTTACTTTCATTTATTAAAACATTTAAATTTTAGAATGAGTAAAAATCAGGCTTGTAAAAATTTCTCCAAATATTTTTTGTTACGTTTGCGAAGAATTCACCATGAAAGGTCAATGAAAATTAATATCGGATCTGCTGAAAACTCTTACAAACATTATTTTGACTGACCCTTGGAAGACCAAGATAAATCCTGGGCTCCACATGTCCAGGATTGATGCGAGCCCAGTCCTGGACACACATCAAGTGCTACATTAAACTAACCCAGTGGTTAAAAGGAGTGGTTTGATGAGAGCCTATTAACAATTATGATGACTGCTATTTTTGCTTAACAGATGTTACTGATTTCAATTCAAACAATAAAAGCAGTATTTCATATCTAAATGCTTGTTCAGCTATGGGACCAGTATTTCATGGTGTTGATTTACTGATTCCAATTCCTCCAACTTCTTGGAAAGAAATTTCTGATCCCCACAAGGCTCAACCAGTGAATCTTCACCTTCAATAGATATTAATTACATTCCAGAAAAAATCAAACACTGGATCTCAGTTCATCACTCAAGCAGAACTGAGTGACCTAATTCGTGACTTGTATTTGTCAAATTAATATGCAGAACTCATCGGTGTACGTCTTTTGAAAATTCATTTTTTACATTCTCATTTGGACTTTTTCCCTTTAAACTTAGGTGACATCAGTGACAACAAAGATATATTGCAGATGAAATGACAGATCTAAGGTAGTTGGGATGAATCCATGATGAGTGACTACTGCTGGATGATAAGAGAAGACTTCACTGAACACAAAAAGAAAATAAGAAAAGTGAAATTAAAATAAATGTAATGTCTGCAAAATAAAAAGAAGATATTTGTCATTATTATTATTACTTTTGTATGCTATTATTTCAGAAGTCTCAATATTTTAAACAGGTCATAACTAATCGGAGGATGATGAAGAAAAACTGATTACATTTTAAGATTCAGCATAAAAAATACATTCTAATTTACCTACTTTTATTTCAGTTCCAAATTATTTTTTTTTTGTTGACCTGTGTTATTTATTTTGAACACAATAATAATAATAATACATTGCATTATATATACATTTTTTTATAGTTATATTTGTTAGTTTTTTATGTCAGGATTAAAAATTAAAGATAAGTCATTAAATCTCTCGCAAAATTAAACAATATTCATTAAAATGTAAAACTGAATGTAATAAGTGAGAAATGAGGGTAAAAGTAAAAATTGTTTATATGGTACGATACTGGTGGACACCAAAGCCAGTAGTGTTACGTGATACTTGTCAAGTGTGCTATGATGATGCTATTTAAAATTAGTTTGCGTGGAAAATATTTATATAAGTGAACATAGTATTTTTCAAACGCATACATGAAAGCGCATATATTTTTCTTCAAAAGTGAACCATTTTAGCAGACAATTTATTCACAGGTCAGAAATGCTGACCTCAGCATAAGGGCTCAGGAACACCAGAGCCCTCAGCTTTTTCTGATATTTATTAATGATTATTTTTGTGAGGTATTAAATCTAAATGCTCATTGTGTGCCGGTGAAGTGAAAAATAATGAATCAGTCAAATTAATATTGTTAATGTAGATATATGAAGTTTAAAATTAATATGAGTTAAATAAAAGCAAATTTAGAGTATTAGTTTTCATTTGTAAACCACACTACATATATCAAATAAATTAACAAGTGAAAACAAATTAAACAACTTGAATTAAAACAAATTAAAATAATTTGAAGTATTTACAGAATTAAAGTTCCTTTAAGTGCTGCTTATTCCCTGTCTTAAATACAAGAAGTATATAATCAATAATACTTACGGCCATTAGAAGTCTTGATTTTGTGATGAGTAATGCAGAAATGCTCTTCACAGTGGTGTCATTTAAGATTATACAATGCCCTAGTTAGGCGTATAATACAGTTCTCAGGAATGGTCGACCTGAGATTGTACAAGACTACACTTCATTTACATTCATACACATCATCCTC
>JAAAKQ030478164.1:0-22722 GCA_010016005.3 Zanna intricata
GGAACCACTGTTAAGGTATATCTTCAGAGGATGAGATGAATGAATTGTAGCATGTGTGAAAAATGCCATACCTGACCAGGATTCTAACCCGGAACCTCCGGATGAAAGGCTGAGAAGCTACCACTCACACCACAGAGACCGGCAACAGTGTTTTTACAACCTAGTACTTGGGTAAATCAAATATAAACAGTTTATGTTCCTGAGTGTTTACAGTTTGTAGGACTGGGCCAGCATTTTAGTATACTTGGATGGGATCATTAGGAGTGGGAAGAGCTGCTGGCCATTTCACACACTCAACCAATTTGTCAGTGACGCTCACAATGTAGGAGCAAAAGGTGCATCCCTCCACTGTGCAACAAATAATTATAAAATTTCTTACTTGTGAAGGTGCTCAAGTGATGGAAATTTTCCGGAGATTGACTGCACAGTTAAGGGACCAAAGATTGTCAAGGACTCGTGTGTTTGCCTGGCATAAAGAGTTCCAGGAAGGATGAGAACTAGTGGAAAATCAGGAATATGATTGCTGTTCTCGGACTAGCATTACAGACAAAAACATTCATGCAGTTTGAGACATTCTTGATAACAATCGACAAGTTATAAGTATCCAAAATTGGAGAATAGGTCAGAATAAGTTATGGGAGCTGTCAAGCGATCATCAGAAACGATCTATACTTCCATAAAGTGTGTGCCAGATTGGTCCCTCACCCTTAACCGCAGATCAGAAGCTTAGACAATGCCAGGTCCCATACTGCACCTCTAATTGTCTCAAAGCTAGAAGAAATCCTCTGGACTCAATTTGATCTTCCTCCCTACAGCCTGGACCTATCGCTCTGCGATTTTCATTTGTTTGGACTGCTTAAAGAAGCTCTAGGAGGGCAATGATTTGAAGATGATGAGGGGGTGGAGGGATTCGTCCACAGTTGGCTTCTGATGCAACCAGCTTCATTCTACGATGTTGCGATAAAGAACCTTTCTTCTCGCTGAGAAAAATGTATTTCTAAAGCAGGAAATTATGTAGAAAAATAAATTATATTTGCCTTTTTATTTTTCAATAAATAAATTTAAAAAAAAATCCTGTTTGTATTTGATTTACCCTCATATCAGTTTAATTTATATGAATTTTTATCAGTTTTGTGGGATCCTAACCTCTAGTTAAATTCTTGACAAATGGAACTTTGTTAACGTGTTATTTCATCCTTGCCGTGTGGTTGATGAAATATGAATGTTGCATTTCTCAACTCATTGTAATAAAATTTTATAGATAAGAATAATAGGAAAGTATATTATTTGCAAAATCATACAGCTTTTATATCCAATTTGTTTATGATCAGTTTCTGAAGTTTGCAATAACTACACTGAAAAAATAAAGAAAATGACAAAATTGAACTGAGACTTGCTAAATAGTCAAAATTTCTGTACTGATACAGACAAATATGACAAGAAAAATGTTACATGGTGTTGAACTGCCAAAAGTTAAGAGTGACTGCATGAAAAGATGACATTTTTTATGTAAAATTAAAAAGGTCTTGCTAAGAAATTTTAATTTCTTATTTTCTGAACTATTAATGATACAGTTAGTCAGTTTTTAAATTTAGTATTGTATTATTAATGATTCATGATGTCATCATAAACTGTATCTTATAAAAAACTTCTTTTTTTTTTTTATAGAAGCAGTTAATTCAAGATATGAGAATGCTGCTAAAAAGGAAGAAGAGGAAAGATTAAAAAAGGAATTGAAGGGAAAAAGTTTAAAAGAAAACAAAGAAACAACAGCTGTAAAATCTGAATCTGAAGGTATGTAGTAAAGGTCAATGATCTATTTTTCATTTTATTGTATTTTAACTTGCTGCTATTGAAAATACTCTCTTAATTAACAGTTTGGATGACATTTTTTGGTAATGATGGTTTAGTCATTGTTTTTTTGTAATATATGGTAATCTAATTTGTGAAATTGAAAGCAATTAAAATATTTGAGAATTTCAGTATAGCCTCGCTGTACAACATGGCTCGATATACCGTGGATATGCACATAACGCGCATTATAACCTTTCCCCCAAAAAATAGCAGAATATCTAAAAAAAATAAAGTAGGATGAAGAAATGCTAGTCACCCTACCACTGAGTTTGATATCTGTGTAAAACCCACCATAAATCCTTTGAAATTGTCTACATGCACTTCTTATATAATATCTTTCAATTATTCGTGACCAATTTTAAAGTTTTTGAATTCCCAAAAACAGATCCAATAAAACTAAACTATGATTCTAATTACAATAATAGGAGAAATTCTTATGTTATACTGCACATGACTCATTTCCTGCAACAGCGATAAGACCAATGTGCTGCCTGTACAAGGCAGTATATGGTATCTGAATGTTATTACATATTGTGATTTATTCTGAGCTGCTTTTACTATGTTTATTAGTATCATTAAATTTTATTATATTGGTTAATTTTATTTGAATTTATAGTGTTAGTTTTTGTTTGCATTTACCTAACATGCCGTCTAAATGAAAATTGTATTCTGTAAAGGAAAAATTAGAAATTATTGAAAAGGTTAAGGCAGGTTGTTCAAAAGCCAGTTTATTCTGGGAATTTGGTGTGCCTGAAGGTACTATACATGGTTGGGTGAGAGAAGAAGGTAAATTGCGTTCTTTTATTGATTTGATAGATGAAACTGTTGGACTTTATCAAAAAAAGGTTAGACTCGATGTTGTTAATGTTGTAGATGAATCTATGTATGTATGTACCTTTGGGTTTGTCAAAAATGGAATGAAGGAGTGCCGCTATCAGGGCCAATACTTCAAGCACAGGTACTAAAGTTTCATCAACAAATTAACAATGGGGGAGAATTCAGTGCTTCTAGCAGTTGGTTATCGCAATGGAAAATCTGTCATGGCATAACTCAAGTAAATATCGAAAGGGAATCTTGTTCAGCAGATGTGACAGCAGCCCAACATTTTCCACAAAAAATATTAATCAGTTATAGAAGAGAAAAACTTCAGTGACAGACAGTTGTATAATTGTGTTGAGACTGCTTTGTATTATAAACTATTGCTAACAAAAACATTAGGTTCAAAGTGGGCACCAAAAACTGTGGCATGAAAATGAAAAGAAATGGTAACTTTTCTTTTGTGTGTCAATAAGTCAGGAAATCATAAATTGAAGCCTTTGCTCATACAAGCAACAGGCTTCATATGTGGGCTGGCATTCTTGCCCATCGGAAAGTATGCCAGCCCAGATATGTTTCAAACACATTATGAATTCATTACCAGTTATTTTTAAAAGTAGTAAAAATGCTTGGATGATGTGTAATATTTTTTTTTTTTTTTTAACGCGGTTTAATCCGCCTACTGACTTTTTTTAAATCTAAAGATGGGAAAATAATCGCCATGTTTTTACCCAAGAACACCACATCTTTGATCCAACCAACAGACCGAGGAGTTATTCAGGCATTTAAAGCTTATTATCAACGAGAGCTACTGACCGCTATCGTTGACTCAGAATTAAAAGTATCAGAATTTCTTAAAACTGTGTCATTAAGAAGTGTTGTATACAGCGCTGGAACACCATGGAGTAACGTAAATTCTATTACAGTTAAAACTTGTTGGTCGGTATTGTCACAGAGTAATACATAAGACATTGAAACAGGAAATGTTCACACTTTTACTGACGAATACGCATTGTAATTGTAAAATTCAACCGGGCAAGAATTATCTAAGTGATCTCAATGAGTGGGTTCAAGAAGACAATCAAACACCCATTGCCCATTACATGACCAAAGAAGAAATTGTAAACTTTATTCTACAGCCTAATGATAATTTGACAGAGGAAGAAGGGGAAGGTCGCTGATGTCGCTTTTACGGAGAGGTCTACACCCTCAATATAAGATGTTCTGGAAAATATAAATAGGGTAATAACATGGATGGAGCAACAAACAATATTGATGATTGTCATTTATTGCATTTACAAAGTGTAATTATATATTATAAAGAAGAAACAAACTGCGAAACAAAAAACAATGACTTCATATTTAAAAAAATAATTTACATTCAAAGAAAAAATTTATATCTTCTGCACTTAACTTGTTTCTATGTACATACACATTTGCTTTTTCACCGACCGACCGTCCAACCCATCCACCCACCGTGTTGGTCTAGTGGTTAACGCGATATCGCAAATCAGCTGATTTCGAAGTCGAGAGTTCTAAGGTCCAAATCCTAGTAAAGATAACAATTTTTATATGGATTTGAATACTAGATTGTGGATACCGTTGTTCTTTGGTAGTTGGGTTTCAATTAACCACACTTCTCAGGAGTGGTCGACCTGAGATTGTACAAGACTACACATCATTCACATTCATACACATTATCCTCATTCATCCTGTGAAGTAATACCTTACGGTAGTTCTGGAGGCTAAACGGATAAAGAGAGAGTGAGTGAGTAAGCGAGCGAGCATGTGTGCATATGTGTACCAGTGTATTGACTTCTGAACTAATTAAATTTAATATTGACAACTTAACCACCATACAGAGCAACAGATAAAATAAAACCTAATACCAATCATCAACTTTCATGGGACCCCACATCACTAGTTAGTTGGTACACAAATTCTGTAATTGCATAAAGCAAATATTAAAAGATTTAAAATTTAGGTAACATAAAACACTATTAATAACCACAAAATTTTTATAAACAACACAACTCCACTGCCATTACTGGAATGATGTAAATAAAAAAATTTAATAATTGTTTTATGTAATTATAAAATGTGTGTATCAACTTATGATTCGGGATCCTGTGGGAGTGGACTATTGGCATATATTAAATTACTACTATAATATATATGGTATTGGTGTGTGTGTGCATGCATGCGTGCATGTGTGTTTACACACACAGTATGTCTGAAAAGTTCCTGATCTAAATTAAATAAAAATACAGATTTAAAGATAAACAAATTTACTCACATCAGCCATCTATACTAGTGAACCTTTCTCTAGTTATCATTTGTTGCAATGCCAGTAGAACCTGTCAAAAGTTATGCAGAATTCACTTTGTGGGATGCTCGGTGCAAGCCCTTTGGATGCCTGGAATGTTGTTGAAAAAGTGGTCTTTCAACTTAATTTTCAGGAACAGAAAATAGTCTTCAGGAGCCAATGCAGGTAAATAGGATGGGTGTGATAAGACAGTAATTTGATTTGTAGCATAATAATGTGTTAAAACTGTTGCCATGTGTGCTAGGGCATTGTCTTGCAAGAGAGTCCAATTGCCCAGATCCTGGTACTTGACCAGATTCGACGAAAGTGATGCGTCAGGCGTTTCGTTGCTTCCAAGTAGTATTTAGAATTCACGGTTTGACCAGTTGGGAAAAATTCATGATGAATGAGGCCTTTTGAATTAAAGAATACAATTAACATCGTTTCACTCTTGAATTTTGCTGCTTGGCTTTCGCCAGTCTTTGTGCTCCAGGACTCAACCGAGCAATGAGTTGACGCTTTGTTTGCAGATCATACATGAAGCACCAGCTTTCTTCCTCAGTTACAATTGTTTGCAAAAAATTTTGGTCGCAATCAGCAATTTCAGTGAAGTGTTGAGTGTCAGAAAAACGCACCAGTTTTTGTTCTTCAGTCAAGAAGTGTGGAATAAACAAGAGCACACCTTTTGACAGTCCATATTTTCTGTTAGAATTGTACGTACCATATCTTTACCAATTTTTAGCTCTTGTGCTATAGCCCGAAGGGTAAGATGAGGTTGTTCAAGTGGAAGTACGTGCACTTTTGCAATGTTTTTATCATGAACAGCTGTTGTTGGCCTTCCGCTTTGTTCATTGTCATCCAACGACTCTCTACTGTCTTTAAACCGCTTCCACCGTGTGTATGTTGTAGTACAAGATGGAGCTTCATTACTGAATGCTTGCTGCATCATAGAATAAGTTTCAGTGAAAGCTTATTCAATGAAAGATTTTTGCAATTGAACACAAAATTTTATTGTGCTTCTCTGTTCCATGACGCGAACTCACACAAGGTCATTTGAACATAACGTATGCGGCCAAATATTACTGAAGACTGGAGTGATGAAATGTAATGAAATTTTGTACACACACTCGTCAGACATCGTACTACATAGTTCCTTGACTGTCCAAGGGATGGAGCTACTTGTATCGACTACAGAAATTTAGTTTGGGATCTTTTCAGGCCTACTATGTATATATATATATATATATAGGAGCTACTTGTATCGACTACAGAAATTTAGTTTGGGATCTTTTCAGGCCTACTTTGTGTGTATATATATATATATAGCTTTGGCCTGATTTTTTACCTTATTAGACAAGGGGAAAAACCAGTACCCATATTGTTTTTTTTTTATTAATTTCAACAAATTGGGTGAACTTATTATATTAAATAATTTCTCCAGTAAATAAACCCAAAAACCTGAAAAAGAAAGGGGAAGACCAAATTGGATCCATTCCTAAAATATCAATTTTCTTTTTAACTTTAATTTTCAAGATTGAAGATCCAAATGTGTCTAATATTAATATTGACAATATGGGAGTGTTTTAAAAAAAGGAGTTCCATGGGATCCAACCTAAGAATTTAAAAATCTGTTTGAGTTTTTTTTTAAATTTCTTATATTTTATTTTTTTTTCAAGTTAACTAACTATTATTAAAGATATATGAGATAGTTGACAAGCAAGGGTCTAACGGAACTCAATTTTTTTTACAGAAATTTTGATTTTTTTTTATTAATTAATTCTAAATGCAGTGTAATTTTGATTAATAAAAACTTAATCATCTGGTCAATTTCTGGTAAACATTTCATAGAATTTTTATTTTTTTCTCAATTGTACTTTAACTGTACAATTTTTAGGGTAAAACATTTTTGATAATTGGGATGAAACTGTACCCAAATTCTTTTTAGTGAACATTTTGAATTCTTTGTTAGTTTTATTCTAAATATTGCATAATTGTGTCAATATTTAAAAAAAACCCTGTGCCCTATTTAAAATAAAAATCTATTGAGGGCCAAGCCAGGAAGGTTTTGCAAAACTGCTAGCTTTTTTTTTTTTAGTATATTTGAATTTGTTTATTATTATCATTCAGCGTACTTCTATAATTGCCAGGGTTGTATAACTTTCTTGACTATTTTTTTTTTTAAATAAATGTTTCTGAAATAATTTTTTGTTTATTATTATAAATATATATTCATATTTTCTGACTTAGTTTCTTTAGTCAGTGTACTCAGTATTTTCTCTGTGATAGTGAAATTTTTTCAGGCTTGGATGATTGTGTTGATAAGGAATCATATCAAGTATATGTTAAATTGTTGAAGTTCCTGCGAGAATATGAATCTTCGTTAATACCATTATTAAACGATGAAAGTGCTAAAAAGTTCAGGTTTTCTTGCCAAGTGAGTATAAAAATTAGTTTTTATTATAATTTCTCTGTATCATTTTATCTATGAAGTTTTGAGTTAGAATGAATATTAGCAAATACTTAATCTGCTGAAACTTTTTGTTGATGGCAATCTAGTATTTACAATTAATTTATACAGAGAACCATGAAAGTATTATTTTAAAAGATTTATTGTTTTACATTAACATTATTCACCTGGAATTTACATTTAAAAAAATAATTTTTCAATACTTATTACTTTTTAAATTTCAACTTTGAAGACTCTGCAAAATTAAATATAATTATCACAGCTTTTTAAAAACAGCCACTGTTTTTTAAAAACAGTGGATCCATCTCTTGACAGAAGAATTCTCAAACATTAAACAGTAGATCTACAATCTTGCAAATTTATGGTATTTAATTATGATAGCAAGTTGATTGTTGATTAAAACAGTTCATCATAATCAAATGACTGGCTCTTGTCTAGTTTTAAAATGCTTATATTAATCATATGCTTGTGTAGGGTATTCACAAGTCATTGATTGTGAATACTTGCTTAGGCAAATATTATATGAGATTCAAAGGCCAAATTATCCTGTTTGAATGCAGATTTGTTGCTGTTTAATATAATATATTTTTACTTCACAGTAGAATTGCATTATGCCTCAAATATACAGTTACAAAATCACAAAACAACATAGATCCACATAGCTCAATGCCGCTCAGCCAGCTGATAACAAGAAATGTAGCTTACACAAGCACCATATGGTTTTTACATTACTTTCAGTTTTCAGAACCCAGAAACTTGAGGGGATGTAATTCTTGAATATGTGTCTTTTAAAAGCAACATTGTGAGTAATTTGTTTCAAGCATTTAAATTGTTTAGGACAACTCATAAGGACACATTGATTGTGTGTGTATGTGTGTGCGCGTGCTTGTGCGTGAGTGAGGGGCGAGGGGGAGGGGAACAGGGAGAGAGAGAGAGAGCCTCAGATCAACACAGTTAATCAGAGCTTATTTTTTATCTTTTGATTCTTTTAAAATATGTTCAGATTTTTGGTATTGCATTATCTGTTACAGCTTTGTGAGGGATTACTATCACTGAAAATATTTTAATTTCTTTATTTCTTATTTTCTCTTGTGTTTTTTTTTTTTTTTTAGAGAGCTATCAACATTCCAGTGAATGCTATATCACCTATTAGCAGAGAACATATGCAAGATAAATATTCTAGATTATGTAGGTTGTTAAAAGGTCAACCTGTTGTTGTTAGTAATAATACTGTTACTGCATCTTCTCATCCATTAGGAATAAGATTTTGTACAAATTTACTTGCAAAACAATTTGTTGTAAGTAATTTTACTTTATTAGTAGAAAAATGTATTTTAATGACAGTTTATATTTCTTTTATAGTTATCATTTAATTATTCAGCTTTCCTTTTAACAAAAACTGTAGAAGTTGTAAAAATCTTCCATTCTGATTGGATCTTAGAATTCACTTAAATGAAACATTTTTACAATCCTTTTCCCCTGTATATTGCTGATAGTGTATTAAAATTAAAGGAACAAAAGGTAAACGCAAGTGTTTTACTGTACTATTAAAATGTTGAAAAGTTAGTTTAGAAATATATATCCCTGAAAAACATAATAAATTATTCACTTGTATGGCTGAAAATCTGCCTCGGGCATTATTCCTTAGAGAGTAAGGATAAGTTATAAATGGTTGTTATTACGATATTACATTCAGAAAGATCCAGTTTTTCAAAAGTGCAGTTCATGTGATTGTTTTTATGTACAGTTTTTTTTTAAATATAGATTTTAGTGAATTATTGTTAAGAGTTTAATCTTTGCTATCCATTATATTGTTTTTCAACTTGATGTAAGCTTTCAAAATTAGATCTGCACTAGTGAAAAATAGAGAAAGTTGTTTGCATTTATAATAAATTTATCCTTGTGTTAGTAAATTTTTAAAAGCAGGGTAACTTTTTTACTGACATATCTCTTAGGTTTATATTTTACAATATTATTATACACCGAACTTCAGTGCTCTAGAAATTTCAAATCTACCAAATACCATTGCCAGCGATAATAGTAGGAGACTTCAATGCTCATCATGTTTCCTGGGGTTCATCTTTCTGCTCCCCTCGAGGAAGCATAATAAACTGATTGAGACAAGATTTGGATCTTTGTCTACTGAATGATGGTTCATACACATTCATGTCCTCATCGTCTAGTGTATGGTCCAACATCAACCTCTCCTTGTGTACACCGAATTTACTCCCACATCTTACTTGGTCTGCTAGTGAGGACCTTCAAGGCAGTGACCCTAGACCAATTGTCATAGAATTTGGTGTTGACCACAAGGTGAATAAACATCCACGGAAATGAATTGTCAAAAAGGCAGATTGGAACAGTTAACCACAATGCCTTCCCATCACAGTAGATGGTGGTGCAGATGCCTTGATGAACTTTTTTCCTTTATGTTTCTCATCCTTGAGAATGCTAATAGATATATTCCACAAACATCAGGAAACTGTAGACATCCTTGCGTTCCACGGTGGAATGATGATTGCCAACACGCCATTAGGAAAAGACGGCAGGGGCTGTGCAAATTTAACTGCAGGCCAACCAGTGAACATCTCGATTTGTACCTCAAAGCTAGAGCGGAATGTCGTTGGCTATTCTTAGACTCTAGGAAGAAGTCATCGAGGAAGTATGTGGACATCATCATCTCATGTACTACTCCCATGTCTGCTGTTTGGAAAAGAAATTGTTAACATATGGGGTATGTTTCATCGAGGGAAAGCTACAACAAAGTCTTTCTGAAACTTTAAAAACAATTACAGTTTAAAATAAAAATAAATGCACATTGAGACTATATAAAATACATATTAGCCTTTTTTATTGCTCACTTTCCACTAGAAAACATAGAAAGAGATCACTTTTGTTGGATATACAGTAATGCTACAAAGTCAAGCATTATCAACCCAATCATTAGTATCAACTTAAAAGCAAATTTCTCACTTAATAATTCTACTATTATATAAATCTGTGTTACTTTTTATTTATTGATTTTTTTTTTTTTTTTTTTTTTAAGAATCAAGGAGAACATACTGTATCTAGTAAACCAGAAGCAGCATTTGCAATAGCAGGAATTGTTGTGTCATTATGGAATGAGTTTCCAGATTTTGGAAAGCTACTTCTCGCACACTTTCAGTTGGAATGTCCATATTTAATACCTGCATTCATGCCACAAGTTGAAGGGCAGTCTAATGAAGACTATTATAAGTAATAATTTTTATCTTGTATTATTTATGATTATTGATTTTTATTGATTAAATCTGTTATCAATTCTAGCTGTAAAAGCGAATTAAGCCTTTTAACTTACATCATGTGAGAAGTGTAAAACTTTATTTATGATAACTTGTTGAGAATAAACATGATGCAATAGCTGTTTCGTATATGCACAATATTATATAGGTATCTATAATTTCATTTTTAGTTTTCTAGCAGCAGAAGGAAAGTAATTGGTAAAAAAATGGAGTATGGGCCTTTTTTTCATTTCTTGTTATTTCATGTCCCTGGAATCCCAAAAAACAAAGAAAGCAGGGGGTAATATTTGTATATATGCGTGTTGGATTGTTTGAAGCTTAGTAATTGCTTTTGATTGAATAAGCCAATTTTGTACAAAATATTGAGGCGATTTGTTTGTAAAATTTTGGGGTCAATTTTCTCTAAATTTGGCAAACAGCCTATTTATATGAAGCTCAGTACATGTGTGCATGTTTACCTGACCTTTTTTTTTTTAATTTACCCAAAATTCCATCTTCCCCAAATTAAAAAAGCTCTTTTTTATTGCACATTTTTAACTAAATTTTTTCATGTCTTCCTAGGTGTAGTATTAGTGCAAGAGAAAAAAAATACTTTGGGGCAATATTAGGGTTGGGGAGCCGATCAAGTTTAAAAATGTCAATTTTTAAATTTTGTAAAACTTTTTTGGTGTACTTAAACTTTTAAGTAGGTTTCCCTCTGTTTCATGATTATCTTCCTGTTCTTCAGTTTTCTTATTGCTTTCTCCTTCATTAAGACAATAACTGGTTTTATGAAGATTTTGTGTAATGTTGAGCAGTATAATTTCATTTCCAGGAATTTGATCTTCCAGTAACTGAATTAATTATGAATTTCTGCAGTTTGTTGCTCTTATCATTTTTTAAAAATTTTGCAAGGGAGTTCCTCTGTTTTTCTGCGGTTTCTTTTCTTTCTTTTTTCTTCAATTTATCAATGCCACACCTTTAGTTGCTTTCTACATTTCTGTCTGCTAATCGTGTTGTGAAATTGGTCTAAAACAGTATTATAAAAAACCCAACACTACAAAAAGTAAAGAACCATGTAATATGTAAGTAAATAAAGTAAACAATATGTGTACTTACAATTAACATTTTTAGTAGTATGAACAACAATGAAAACATTTTTCCCTTTCTCTTGATAACATATATTTGTAGTTATTATTTAGTTAAGTTCAATGATACATCACATTAAATATTTGTCTTCCTCTTATATACAAATATTTTATTTATTTACACATCGTACAATAAAAATGTATAATTATAATCAACTGTCTCAACGTAAGCACAACAAAACATTTGGTTTTTACTTTTCTCACTAATCGGCACTAGCTATCTACAGGCGTAATGATTCACATCCAACCTTGCCTTGGATTGGTTGACATGAAATGTTTGCTAATTGTGTGATAATATTCAAATGTATATATATTCAGAGTAGGTGAAACCATTTTTATTTTGTAGAACCAGTTACTGGTGCCAGCCTTGTGTGCCTGCACCTCTATATATATTTTAATGGAGTTAGTTGATTAACATTACATATTTTATATTATTAATTGAAGTCTTAATCAAGTATTGGCTGAAGTATTCCTTGCAGTTCTTACATTTTGGGCTTAAGTTATAACATATAATATTATAACATATCTTATATAAATTAAGTTGTTTATTTTTTACTTTTGGTTGTCCTTCAACAAGTAAATTCGTAAAAATAAGACCAATGACATATATATTAAACATTTCTAATTGTTACATTAATGGTTTTTTTTTGCCATTTAGTAAAATTACTAGATTTTTTATATCAGTTATATTCTATTAAACAGCTGTATTAAATTCATGAAACATTATTTCATACTTTTAAAGAAGGTGTATTGACAATAAATAGTTTTACAAATTTTTCTAAAGATAAATTTTTTACCCTTTTGTACAGATTGACCTTTTGATTTTTGGTGGCTTTCAGGATACAGCTGTCGTATTGTAATAGCATAATTTATCAATGAAAACATGCAATAAAATAATGATTACTTTTATTCTTTGAAAAGGTGATAAAAATTTGGTTGAAAATTTAAGAACCTTATTATCAGAAGCAAAAAAGATTAGTTTTGATGAAAAATTTAACAATTTTCTTTATGTTTTTCCAAAGGTCTTCTTTCTAACTTTCCCTTTAGTAAAAATATCCATAGATTACTGAAGGAATTGTAAAATGTATAAATGTGCCAATAAACCTTTTTGAAATATCTGAATACAATTTGATTACTTATAAAATTATATGAAAAATGAAGTTATGCTTAATGCTAAGTGATAAATTAATCTCTAATCAAACAGTAAATTAAAACTATGTGGGGAGTTATCAGAAGTGAAGGGGATTTGGAAATAAAACTGGTCAGATGATGTCACCAAAAATATAAAAATTTTTATTATTTTTTTTTTGTCAAAGAATTTAATAAACTATTTTCTAGTATTTCAAATAACATTAATATTGATCAATATTGATTTTAAACAGTGATAAGTTAGTATTTTTACTTCCCATTAATATCCAGAAAGTAAAAATTTACATTTAAGTACAAAGAGTACAAATTCAGTGGGTATTAATGATATTCCTGATAGTATTTTAAAAGAAGTCATACTTACCATTATTGTTCCTTTTACAAATATAATTAATGATTCTTACAGTGGAATATTTCCTAACTGTCTTAAGATTTCTATTCTTATTTGTCTCCTTAAGAAAAAGGTTAGGCACTTAAGTTATAAAATTACAGACCAGTTTCATTGTTTTCTGGGTTTTCTAAAGTAGTTTTACAAAAATTATGAAAAATAGACTTAAAATTTCTTAAAAAGCAAAATAACTGTTATACTTGATGAAGAGGAATCTCACAATGTCATATCAAGCTCTTCTTTAATTTGCTTTACACTTAAGCCTTTCAGAAGCTGCACAAATTTGCAGTTTTTCCGTTTCCCAAAAATTGCCCAATTCTCCACTTTGATGGATGTACATACTAAACTAAATGATTCAGCGACTTGAAACTCTTATAGTAAACTAATGAAAAATGGAATCGTGCCACGCTTTTGAGAAACTAAATGTACTAATGCCATCTCTGTACAAGTGACCACCCTACCCTTGTACAAGTGAGTAAGATGGTAACTGATTACATATATTTTAGTTTTATTCTAATACTATTAAAAAAATTTTATTTTAACTTTTAGATTTCATTAAAATGTTTTCTTTTAGGCGTCGTATACAATGGATTATTACTTTTTACATGAGGGAACATTGCTACATTTGATACAAACTAGTGAAATATCTCTATATCAGTGTAGAAAAGATTTCTAAAATTAATATATCAAATTTGTTATCTAAAATTGATTCCAAAATTGTTTCGTATGTGTATTTCATAGTTTATTTGATGTGTTTTAAGTAAAACTAATATTAATATTTAAAAACCCAATATATTTCAAATAAAGGTTGTGAGAGCAGGGTCAGGAAATTTTTGCAATCTTTGTCAGCTTTTTTTTTAATTACTTATTATTTGTTGCTGAACTGTGAAGTTCATTACTGCAATTGTTTTGTTCATGAATGTAATAATTTGTCATTACACCATAGCCTGTAATTTAATAAATTTTGAAGATTTACTGTAAATAAATTTTTTATCTAATACTTCATTGGACCACTCAGACGAACAGAATATATAATTATATTTTTAAATATTTTCTACGTTTTTTTCACTTTATAGTATACATTGCTTTATCAGGTGAATAAATCTGTGTTTCATTGATTAAAATTTTATTTTGAAATTAAATTAAAAAATATAAGAAACATGGCATTTTGTCTTCAAAAAATGTACATTTTTACCAAAACCAAAAAAATTATAAAAGTGCTAATGAAAAAAATGTCATCAAATAAATTACAGTAAGTTAAAATATATGATTAATAAAAAATTAAAATTATGCTTTTTATAATAATATATTTTATTTTATTATTGAGTAATTTCTGTTACAGAGTTCTTGGATATCAGTATATTGATGGAAAAGTGGAATCACAAGATAAATTTTTGAAAAGAATGAGTGGAATGATGAGATTGTATGCAGCAATAATAATTACACAACAACATCCACGCACTGCACCACATCCATTAGGATTGAGAGAAGGCTGGAGATGGCTGGCTGCAACTCTTAATCTTGGTTTGTTATGTTTCTTTTTTCATCTTTATTTAAAAATGTATATTCAGTAATGAAATGAAGAAACTTTAAAATCTTTCATTCACTTCCCACTTTGTACTCAAGTGAGAGCTGAACAGTTCATTGTTCAGGAAGATGAACCAGTATGTTTGGATGATATAGAAGTTTATTTAAATCTTATACAATGTCTGTCAGAAGTTAGGTACCGGAACAAAGAAAAGTCTTCTCTCAATATGAATAAATTAATACTTTTATTCATATAATTTAAGCTACTTTTTCAATATTTACTTTTAATAATTACCTTTTAAATTAAGGAAAACAAAAAAATAATGGTGTCATATTTATGTTTAGAATTTGATTTAATAAAGCTTTTAGTAACCAGTGTTTCAAAATTTGTAACTTCATATGTAAAGGAATACAAAAATAATATTTTCTTATTAAATTATACTATCATACAATGATACAAAGTCATAGAAGAATGAAGATATTTAAACATTTAGTGATATCAATATTACTGTTACTAAACGCGCACAGAAACCATAATTATCAGATTCTATGTTAAGTAAAGGTTCTGTGTACTCTCTTTCAAACTGAGACCAATCAAGCATTGTTTTATTCTTCCTAGATAACATTCCCTCTGCCTAACCAATAAGAAGCATTGAACATTAATTGATAAAAAATACAACTTAAAATATAACTAAAAATTACAACAACAGTTTTTAAGAACTTTAAAGAAGTCATGTTATAAATGCAGGTGGTCTGCTTACAATTGAATTTATTGACGTCCTTTTGCAGGGGATCTACATTAAATTCAAAATGACAGCTTCCAACTTGTCTCCACTGAAAGATTTTTGAGTAGTTCAGGTAGGTTTATTTGTGTATCTACAATTACAGCAGCAGTAGTAGCCAAGTGGTAAGTGTTCCACTTATAATTTAGAGGACTTATGGTTTAAGACTCCATATTGATATTTTTTTACATATCTTTTTTTACATATACACTAGAAGATGATTTTTTTTTTTGTTATATCATATTTATAAGAATATGGATAAAATATGTATAAATTTCATGTTTAATGATAATGATATTTTTATATATAAAAATTAGGAGGGTGAATCAATAAGTACCCTTGTTTAAAGATAAGTGTCGTTGCTGAGGAAAGTTGGCATTACTACAGTATACTACCATCTATCAAACGACGCCATAAAAATTTCAGACTGATTTATAGGTTAGTTTTTATTTGACAGTCATTTTTATTAAATGTATTTGTTTTTTTTTATATAGTGGGAAAAGAACAATATCAATCTGTAATTTGCTTTTTATTTTTGGATGAAAAACATGCAAAGAAATAAAAGTGAAATTGGATTCTATCTAGGAACTTTTCACCATATATGACAACTGTGAGGTATTGATTTTATGAATTTAGACATGACCATACATCTGTTTTTGATGAGGAGCGCCCAGCAGATGTGGTTACTGAGGAAATCGTTATAAAGGACCATGAAGTGATTCTTGCTGATCGCCGAACCAAAGTGTACAAAGTAGCAGAGGCTGTAGGTGTGTTGTACAGAATGGCAATAAACATTTTAAATGATAATTTAAGAATAAGAAAGGTGTTGGCTCAATGGGTGCCATGATTGCTCACTTTGGACAACAAACGAATATGGCTGTCAACTTTGAAGCAGTGATTGAACCTCTTTAAGTGAAATCCGCAGGAGTTTTTACATTGAGTTGTCACTATTGATGAAACCTGAATACATTACTATATGCCAGAGACCAAATGACAATCAAAACAATGGATTTTTCCAAGTGAATCTACTCCAAAGAAGGCCAAGATGGTCTCGTTATCCAAAAAGATCATGGCTATGATTTTTTGGGATGCGAAGAAAATAATCCTCATAGATTTTTTAGGAAAAGGAAGCACAATCGTGGCGCAATACTCTAGTGAATTATTGGACCTACTGAAGAGAAATTGAAACTGACACAACCCCACTCAGCAAAGAAAAAAGTGCTATTTCATCATGACAATGCACCAGCTCGTCATCGAGAATCGTTGCAGCCAAATGGTATGAATTGCAGTACAAAATGCAGCCACATCCACCATACTCGCCCAACCTGGCTCTCTGTGATTTCTTTTAGTTCCCCAACATGAAAACATGGGAAAAAAAATTTGGTCTGAACAAAGAGGTCATTGTTGAGACAGAAGCTTATTTTGAAGAGTTTGACAAATAGTATTTTTTAGAAGATTTAAAAAATGGCAGGGGCATTGGGAAAAACTGTATCCTCCTAAAAGGAAGTTATGTTTAAAAATAAAAAAAGTGTTTCTGTGAAAAACTTTCATTTTCATTCCTAATTATGGTACTATGGTACTTATTGATTCACCCATGTATTAACCTAAAAATATCTTTATGTATATGTGGGAATAGGGTTCAAGAATAGGTTGTTCAGAAGATAACCTAACATTTATAATAATGGCCCAATGGAGATATTTAGTGATGTGTGGTTGGCAGCATTGTGTTCTGCATAACCTGTGTAACCACATTTTCTTGGATTATTGGTATCTCTTTTAGTGTTTATGTTATTGTTATTTGAATGCAATGTGTTTAAGTGTTAGTGATGATTTTTGTAATGTGCAATTTTTGGGAGCAATGATACAACGTACAATTTTGCATGAAACTGGGAAAAACTTTCACAGAAATATTTCAATTTCAGTTTTGAAACAAGCTTACGGAGATAATGCTCTGGGTTGTACACAATGTTACGAATGGTTTTCATGATATAAAAGTGGTCGTTAATCAATTGAAGATTACCCTCAACTAGGAAGGTCTTAGACTTCAACTGATAATACCCACATTCAGAAAATCAACGATCTGGTTTCATGACCGAACAGCAGAAAGAACATTGAGTGGACATTTATCAACAACTTCTTGAACAAGCCAATGATGATGAAACATTCATGCAAAGGATCATAATGGGAGTTGAAAGCTGGGTTTACAGCTATGGCATTGAACAAAAGTTCAGTCATCACAATATATTAGCAAAAGACTTCCATACCCCAAGAAAGCTCAATCTAATGTCAAAGTGTTGCTCTTTCTTTTTTTTTTTTTTTAATTGAATTGTGCATTTTTAATTCTTGCCTCTAGGTGAAGTAGGTAACCGTGTGTACTGTCAAGGCATTTTATAACAGTTCAAAAAGAGACCAGAGTTGTGGTGAGACAACTCATGGTTCCTTCACCACGACAATGTGCCTGCACACTTAGCTTTGTCAATCCATCAGTTTTGTGTCAAAATTTGATGACCGTCCTCCCTAAGTCTTTCTACTCTCCAGACCTAGCTCCTTGAAATTTTTTCTTATTTCCAAAATTAAAATCTGTGATAAAAGGACACATTTTTGTGATTATCAATGAGATTAAAGCTAATTCATCACAGACATTAAAGGCCATTTCAAATGAAGCTATCCAGGACTGCTTTGCATAATGGAAACACTGCTGGGAAAAGTGTGTAAATAAGGGAGGAGAGTACTTTGAAGTAGACAAGAACCAATAATCTGTGAAATTAATAATAAAGATTAAAAAAAATTTCAGTTACTTTCTAAACAGACATCGTAGGGAATGAAGGATAAAAAAGCAGACTTAAAATTTGTCTTTATAGCTTGAAAAAATTAAAATAAATTATTCTAAGTTACCTGTTACAATCTGTAGAAAAATATTTAGAAAATAACAAAAAAAACACAAAAAAAAAACTATTTTTGGATAGTATCAGGTATACTGAAAAGTAAAATAAATCTATTTTATATTTTCAAGTTTTAAATAACAAATTTTGTTTCTTTGGTTAATAATTCAAATAAAATAATCAGCGAACATGTAATTAATAATTTTTTCTTCTAGATTCTTAGAAATATTATTATTATAAATACTATGTGATAAAATAGTAGAAAAAAATTAAATACACTTCAAGAAAATGTAGGGAATATGGAAAAGAAGAAAAAATAAAAAAGGGATTATAATGACTTGGTTCCTAGTGTGCTATGTGAAATGAAGATAAAGAAATCATGTACTTTGGTGTATATGTTAGAAAAAATAAAAAGTTAAAAGAAGACACAATGTCTTTTACCTGAGACCTCTGGATTCTAAGACTGGAATTCTTGTCACTTGGCTGCTTCCACTGCTGTGACTGTAGATAAACAAATAAACTCCTTGAACCACTTAAAAATCTTAAAATGGAGATTACTCCAAAATTGAGCCTGCTACCATTATAGATTTTAAATAGGGATCCCCTCCCACAAGGGCATTAATAAATACTGTTGTAAGCTGACTTCCTGCCATTGTTAATAGAGAAGCATAAACAGTTGTTGACAAAGGAAGGTTTTCAGCATAGAACAGTAGAGTAAGTTTGTAATATATTAGTATTTACATTACTTAATGGTTATCACTATTGATTTTTGTTTTATTGTTACAGTACTTTGGGAATTTATTTCATTTTAATATTCTAGTAATATTAAAAGTAAATATAAATTAGCTGTAACTCAACACTTACAGCCTTGATTGAAAATTCTATTGTTGAACAACAAACAGGTATCCTAAATACATTAAAAAGAAATCTTAAAATGTGTTAACTTACTTTAATTCTGCTCTAAAAGATTACTGCTCACAAAAAAACCCAGATTGGTCATTAACAAAAAAACAAAATTTTGAAAATTGAAAAATGTTATTGATTGTAACTTAGCAAAAATTTTATTATACCTTATGCAATAACAGTACACAGGTATTTCCACATAATACAATTCCAGAGACATGCAAATGTAGCTTTACAAAATCTCGCCCTGTTATCAGGAAGAATTAATCCCAGTAGTTTCTGGATCTTTTTTCAAGATATATTTAAGTTGGACGGTATGATTTAAACATTTTTTATCATTAGTATTTTTATTTTAAGCATAATTAGGCTTGGAAGCTTAATTTCATGATTTTTTTTCCTGGTTGCACAACTAAGTGTCATCAGTACCTGAACACAGAATTACTGTAGTACAAGATTATAAAAACATATTAATCAAATTTTTGAATCCATATGTAAGCCTGAAGAATTGTTACGACATAAGACAATATAAATACATTTTTGTCTAAGGTACTTTCTATATTAGCCCTAGTTTAAACTTCCAATGCAGTGCTGCACAACAAACATAATCCACAAGTATATCGTCTACTGTTAGTTGGCAGTCGCAGCAAACACAAATGGGTGCATCAACCTGAGTCAGATATCCATGAATGAGTGCCTGGTGTATTCTGTTCACAAAAAGTAAATAATAACCTCCTCATGATGGTTATTCCTACATGAAGAGCTCCAGGGTGACTCAGTGTCCTTAACCGGTTAAGTTTATTATTGGCGGTAGTAAGCATTCCATTCACTCTACCGCTCATCACGAATCACATTCTTCAGAAAACTGACAAGATCATTCGAAACAACATTATTATTGAAAGGAGGCTGTGTACAAGCCTCTTTTGCCACATGATCAGTGCTCTCATTGCTTGAAATTCCAATATGTCTGGGGATCCAGCAGAAGCTCACAGTCGTATTATATTGTGTCATTTCAAAGAGACAATAGACTGGGTAACACAGACAACGGGTGTCTGAAGTACGTATCACTAATGGCTTGCAAGACACTCGTGGAATCTCAGTAGACTATTATGTGTTGGAATGTTGAGCTAAGTACATTTAAAGCCTTGTTAATTGTAAACTGCTCCTTGATGAAAACACTGGTAATACTGGGAAGAGCAGACATTTATGTCCTTTATGGTTGTGCCAACCACAAAGCACAACCAACAAATTTATTGTGCCTAGAGCCATATATATAAACTATAACCTCTGGATTCACACTAATAATTATATTAAAAAATTTGTTTCATAAGATAATTAGATTCATGTGGTTTTTTTTTTTATTATTGAGCAAGACTAAAGCAATAATTCACAAGAGGCTGCCAAGGAGAGTAATAATGTTGAATAACAGGTGATACTGAAGGCAATTGTATATTTAGAGCTAAGAAAAGGCACTGTGCTCTGACACCTAGTGAAGCAGTCGATCTCAGCTGTTCTTCTTATAGATTCAAATTTGGATTAGAGAACACTGCATCAAAGGTTGGTTGATTTTATTGCACTTTAATATGAGCTGTATAGGAGCAGACCATTTGGTTTCATCTATTCCAAAGGGATGGTTCACCACTTTCCACCAGTAGATTTATCACAGGGCTTGAATGAAATGCACCTGTTGCAGGACAGATGAATCAATAATGAACTGCATTGATCATTCTAAGAGTAGTGGACTGAGCAGACGAATAAGCCACATAGCTAGTCTAAGCAGGAAAAGACCAGAGCTTGGTACAAGCGCAATGTGAACACTCAGTTAGCTCCCCAATGAGTATTAGATAAATGTCTCAGCATGTATAGCGATTTTAAACATTTTACTTTTACCTCCTTTAAATGTGTTACCCATGTTAGTTGGTCAAATTACATTCCTAAAAATCTAACTTATATGCATGTTGAACTGGTTCACTGTGTAAAAACAGTTGAGGATCAATATCTTCCCTCAATAATAAAAGCAGATACTTTCATTTTCTCCAGAGAAAATGTGAATACAGTCGTTTTATACCACGATTCTAAACAGATTATTGTGTTTTGGAGCAGGCTGTCACTAGTAGCTAAAGTTCTAGATGTTGGTAAATTGAAAACTCATCCAACAAATAAAGAACATATAATGGGTTTTTGCACGCAGTTTGTTATACTATTTATGGCTACAGCAGATTAGGTAACGCTTAGGTATTCTGTTTACTAGTGTGAAACTTTTTGTTATTGTTGTTCCAACTCAAACTCAAAATGACCAACGACTGAGGAAATTCCTGACAAATGCAAGATTTTGTTGTATACCTCATCTATGCAGTGTATTTAGGATTCCTCTCCTCCAAGTTGTGTTGTATGCCTTTTTCATATCAACTAATATAGCAACCAGGTTTTGGTAAGGTAGAAAGAAATTCTGAATAACAGATTCCAATGCAACTACATGATCGCTAGCCGATCTGCCTTTAGCAGATCGGCCTTTAGCCGATCTGCCAATGAGGTTTAAAGAAACCTCATTGTTCAGAGGCAATTAGGGTATTTCTCTCAAGATACCACACTAGAATGACAGTTTATCATTTGTTCCATTAACTTACATAGTGTACTGGTCAAGAATATAGGACAGTAACTTATTGGGCTTGATTTATCTGTACGAGGTTTTAGTACTGGAATCACTAACTCTTCTGACCTTGAATCCGAAAATACCTGGTAAGGTGCTTGCCATACTGGAGAGGTCTATAAATTCACCATTATCCATTTTCCTTATCTTTGATTCTGACTCTTTCATTTTGGGTTTGGTTGATATAACATGGTTCCCCCAGGAAGGAAAAGTCAGGAAATATAAACCTAGTTAGAAATTTCTGTTCTTTCTTACATTCCTTAATTATACCTTTTTATTAAAGGAGGGATATTACTAATTGCATTTTTTTTTCACTGGTGACATTTTATCTAAAAGTTATGCTTGAAAAAATTTAAAGGTTATTTTCTTGGTATTTCTCTAAAACCACCAAGTACTCTTTTTTTTTTTTTAGGTGAGTAATTGCTTTTAAACGGTATCTAAAAAGATGCTGTGTAGTGATTAGTGGTTAAATATAAACTTACACTCAGAATTCTGTTGGTTGAGAAGAGGTAGAGATGCAGGATCATGGATACCGGTGTTCTTTGGTGGTTGGGTTTCAATTAACCACACTTCTCAGGAGTGGTCGACCTGAGATTG